>OX243814.1:4716070-4754973 GCA_945859605.1 Lumbricus rubellus | reverse complement strand
AACATATAGACCATGCATGGTCATAGATCTAATTATATTTACCTGAGGTTGAAGGGACCCTTGGGAATTTGAAGTGAATAATCCTCGATGTGGTTTGCTAGAATAACCGCCGTTATTAGTCTTATCAGAGATATGGTCTGCTTGTGGTCAATCGAGAACAAAACAAACTTCGGAGGACACACACATTACACACGGAGCGCATAGAATAGAATTAATCAAGATACGGCGGAGCAAAAAATGCCATGGACGGCAATTGCGTCAAGGCGTTGCTTTGCAAAAATGCAGTAAGCCGTAAACTAACTGCATTTTCTCGAGTTAGGCCTACTGTTAGTAATGGTAATAATAATGATAATAATGATAATGATAATGATAAAAATAGTGATAATGATAATGATGATAATGATAATGATGATAATGATAATTAGGATAATGATATTGATAATGATGCTAGTGATAATTATAATGATAACGATAATTAAAATGTTAATCGTCGTCATCATCATCATCATATACGATCTCTTTAACCTCGTGTAGAGATTTTTAAAAAATCGTTAATTTTCTTTTTTTTTATTCTATGGAAAACGCAGGTCAATTCCCCAAACGCCTGCTCTGTCCTTCCTTCACGCTTTGATCTTTTACAGCTTGCATTTTGTCCGTATATTAAGCTGAAAATGAGTTAGCCGCCAACATCGAATGCGTTGAATTGGTTCTAGAGGTTTGAATTGAAGGATTGTAGGAAGTCATTAGAATAAACCACACCACGGCGGTATAATTATAACAACTAGGGCTGTTGATTTAATCGCGTTAACGCGTGCGATTAACGCGTTAAAAAATTTTGCGATTAAAATTTTTAACGCATTAATCGTTCGCGTTAATTAGATCTGATTAAAATGGAATAAGAGGCAGAAAAACTCGTTTTAAACGTAAAGCTAGTGATGCATTCTTTGGCAAATCTTCCAAAAAAGAATTTGAGTATTATCGTAGGAATTCGTTGCTCAATTATCACCTGCATGCGAACCAAAACATGCGTTAACGCTAACGATGAGCCGTCGACATCGGCCGCATCGCATCGTCCACTAAGGTTGTTTTCTCACCCCCATCAGACCACATTGATTGAATTCCATGAGATGGCAAGACCAATGGATCTAGGTTTCAAATGATAAATGTTTGCAGAAGGACAACTGAGACGAGGTTTGGCAAGAACCGCAACCTCTTGTGAAAAAATGTGATTAAATAATGAGGTTCAATATAGTAGACCTACTAATGTTAATTAATAAGAGCATCCCTATAGAGCCGACCAATGTAAATAAACTGGTCTGCCTATACAATTGGCTGAATAAATTATTAATTTTGATAGTCAAAAAACGGTTGTCTAATTTTCCCATTTAGGCCTATATCATTTTAATTAAAGGTGGTTGAAATGAAAAAATTTAACGGAATTTGAGCAGTTGGCTGATTTGAACAGTGTTTCAATTCTGTCTGTCATACAAAACTGTTCAATAAACTAAATGCAGATATTCAATAGGCCTAAGTCAAAGGTAAATTATTGAATAGGTCTGCAATAGAAAGAATTCATTTAGTCATTAACGTTTTATGCTTTAGGGGTTCTTAGAAAATAGTAAGATTAATATATTTGACGAAAATGTATTGCGATTAATTTGCCGTTAATTGCGATTAAAAAAATTAATCGCACGATTAATTTCGATTAAAAATTTTAATCGAACAACAGCCCTAATAACAACCAATCGCACCGTATCGCAACAGTTCCCGGTCCTTGTGGCTCAATCATTCAAATTACTCTGTGGCCCAAGTTCACAGTCGATGACTGCAGAGGGCGCCGCACATGTAATTTATTTCACGCAGTATCCTTCAACGTATATTCTGCTCTATTTCCTTTTGTCAGACTTGATTATATAGCGCCAGCCATTCCCCGTTTTCGCTTTTGACGGCGTCTGCAATCGGTCAAAGTGAAAGACGCCTTTGAGAGTTGTTTTTCCAGACGAATGTTACGATTCAAGGCCAACGGTCGAACGAGTGAAGAGAGGTGGAAAGAGAAATATTATTATGAAGACTGCATAAAACCTTGAGAACTAATGCAAAGAAAGTGACTGACCCGAAGATTTGTAAGTAAGAGGGAGTGCACACCACTGCATAATATAAGACAGGAGAGGGAGACGCAGATCATAACAATGACAGAAGAACCAGTTCTAGACTGCGCTCTAATGCTGCTGCTGCTGCTGCTGCTGCTGCTGCTGCTGCTGCTGCTGCTGCTGCTGCTGCTGCTGCTGCTGCGTAATGAAGATGATGCTGCACATGAAATGGCTATTGAAGTGGATTCTCTGATTAAACTTACAGGAGGCATAAATAAACTTATGCAACCGATACACGAAGACCTGCAGATAGCAAACGAGGCAAGTTACAGGTCGCTGTTGTACATCGCTGGTTTAAGTTCCAATCGTTATATATAGGCCTACGCTTTTGTTAGAGATGGGTTTTTATTGGAAACAACGCGTAGTCAGCATAACAGTCACGCACAGCAAATAGAGATCTCGACATAGAAGGGTAATACCGTAAGAGCATAGGACAACAAGACACGTTTAGGCTTTAGGATTAGTTCTTCAAAACAGATGCATGCCACCATTACCAACAATAGGGTCTGCACATTGCATCAGGTTTTGTATTGTAGGCCTAATATTACTTTGCATCTTTAAAGTGTTGACGTATTTCAGTCCAATTTTGTAAACGACGCTTTCGTCCGTTTTCTGTCTCTTTCTTCTTCATTGATTCCGTGTCTGATAATTAACTATAGACTGCTGAGACTGCGATGGTTGACACACGTAGTTGTTGCTGGTCTTTTATAACATAGAGATTATTATTTACTAGTATTTCTACATATATACTTTTTGACATAATATAATTATATTGTATTGTATAAAAACATTTATAAAGCGCCTCTACTATAGGGTGAATCATTCAGAGGCGCTCCCAGTGCGCAAGGTCACGAGAGAAGAAATAAGTTTTGAGGAAAGAAAATGGGTCCTAAGTATATATATATATTGTTGGGTTCCACGACTGTCTATGACTAGTTAAGGACATGGGATGGACTGTAGTCACAGTTGAATGACTTTCTTACGCTAGGGGAAGACATCTAGCGACAGGTTAAAGTCTATATAAAAGGGATCGCAAAGGGGCGTGAGGAGGGACTCCGATGTTTTCGTCTGCTGGGTTGCTGTGTGCAGTTTTGTGTGTTTGCAGTCTTGTTGTCGGAGCTCCTCATTAGTTAAGGTTTTCCTTTGTACACCTAGACACGGTGTCTTTAATTAAGTGGTATCACGTCGTGAGCTCGCTGCTCTTCGGAAGACGTTTGTTCCTTGGTTTTGCTGCCTACAGCCAGTTCTTCTGTTGGGTAAATGTATCGTTTTGTGTTTTACTTTGAATTATACTCATTATAAACTAGACACGAGTGTTGTTTGAACCTGTAATAGGAGGGGACCGTAACAATATATATATAAATATATATATAAAAGTAACGTTATTCATCTGGCCACGTGAGTCTCCTTCTTTTGATTTTGCCTGAAGGCTCTTTTCACCACACTTCAGACTCGTGTCTACTTTCAGTTTCTTTATTTCTACCGACTATAAAGGTTCTTTTGACGGCCAAAATAGAATCCTTTGTCCCTTCTTTTAGGTTGACTTGCACACCACGTTTCAGACACATCGTGCTTCTTCTTGCAACAGACCATGCACTTCCGTGCAATGATTAAACATGCAATATATTGCAACATGAGCTCAAAGCAGATTGCGGCTCACATGCTGAGATCATTGTTGATGGTCATTATTACATGTATTAGTGTACCAAGCGATTTCTAAGCTTCTTAATAAGAACGTTTTATCATGGCAGTATAGGCTACATAGCCGGATACATACATGTAGATACAGATGCAGACTTTTGTCGACATATACTCCGGACAAATCGTGTCAAATCTTGTCCTGATATCCAACCATGGTCATTAAATGTAGCCTATTAGTGAACAAAGCGATTTCTAAGCTTCTTAAGAACGTTTTATCATGGCACTCTCTCTCTCTCTCTCTCTCTCTCTCTCTCTCTCTCTCTCTCTCTCTCTCTCTCTCTATATATATATATATATATATATATATATATATTGTTAGAAGTCCCGTGACTCTATGGTTCGAACTTCTAAATACTCTAAGGGGAAAATGGATTCTCGCTAAATAAGTCAAAAAGACAATTTCGTAAAATGTAAAAGATATAATGAAACAAAAACATACACGATAAAATACAAGAATTGGAGAGAAGATTAACATACGCGACCCTGTCGTTACCGGAATACACGAACGCAGCACGGCATAAGGAACACGTCACCGAACACGACTGACAGGACCAGACATGGTTCGAATATGCAAACGTCTTCAAAAGGAGAATTCGTCTTCAACACCAAAATGATCAACGGGATCACGAATTCGCCTCCACAATTTCTACAGCCCAATTCCGACGTTTGCAAACAGAACTACGCCTTTTATCACGTTCCTTAGACAGCCACTCCTCCATCTCACATGAGGTGGAGTAAATAGGTCTCATGACCTTTACACGGGTTAGAGCTGCTATCAAATATATATAGTACAGCTTACTACATATAGCAGAATCTAACAAACCCCTAGACACGAGTGTACACACAAAAAAAATAAGCCTACTAGCTTAACTAGTTAACTATCAATGCCTTTTACAAATCAGGTATCCAGAAATCAAACGTTTAGGATACGATACCGCAGTCCTAAAGCAACTAACCTATACACCAGCTCTTCTAAAACATCTCAATATGCTCTAACAAAAGCCTCTTACGCGGAAATACAACATGACACAACTGTACAACAATCCAATGCGACAACAAAACTCCTCTATATCAAAATGCATCTAATAATCTATTAATGTAGGCAATGAGTCCACAAAGCCCCAAACGCAATATCCAAATGTTCAAACTACCATAGAAACTGAACAAGAAACTCCAACCATAAATTTCACAAGTGTCAACAAAGTCACAAGGTATCAATAATCACAGAAACAATGCTACCAAACCTCAAAAACGAAAAACTACGCGAAACTAAAAGAACGACCGTAGCCACGAATTCACGACGCACAAACTCACAAACGCCAAAACGTCTTCGCATCAAGAACTCAATCGAAAGCAGGTCGACTCAACAAATCTGGAAGAACATTGTCCTTCCCAGGCCTGTGTCGGATATCAAGAGAGTACAGCTGAAGTTCAAGACTCCAACGCAACAACTTGTGATTTGAATTCCGCATTGAATTTATAAACTGCAGAGGGCTGTGATCGGTGTACACAATCACCGTAGACGAACCAAAGTACACGCTGAACGCCTTGACAGCAACCACAAGAGACAACGCCTCTTTCTCCACAGTCGAGTAGCCAATCTCGTACGGACGCAACTTCCGACTCAAATACGCGATCGGATGTTCCAAACCATCCACAACCTGAAACAAACAACTACCCACACACAAGTGAGAAGCATCGACTCCCAAACAAAATTGCTTAGAGTAATCAGGTGGACGCAAGATAGGCCTAGAAGCCAACCTAGACTTCAGATCCACAAACGCTTTCTGACAATCAACGGTCCACACAAACTTTACATTCTTTTTCAACAACTGTGTTAAAGGTAAAGTTACATCAGCAAAATGAGGCAGAAATTTTCGAAAATATCCTGCAAGACCTAACAAAGATTGCACCTGTTTCTTATGCTTCGGAACAGGAAAATTAAGCAAAACCTCAACCTTCTGCGTTCTAGGCCTAACGCAATTTAAGCTCAGATGATGCCCCAAAAAATCAACCTCAGCATTCGCAAATTCACACTTCATGACGTTCAAAGTCAAATTAGCATCGCGAACACGCTCCAACACCCTGCGCAAGTGTACCATGTGTGCATCCCAACTACCACTGAAAATAATGACGTCATCTAAATATGCGTCACAGAATTCTTCCAAACGAGCAAAAACCTTCTTAACTAAGGCACTGAATGAAGCCGGACTATTCCGGAGCCCAAAAGGTAGACGTAAATACTCATAATGACCACTAGGCGTGACAAAACCCGTCAAAGGAATTGAATCCTCCTCCATGGCTATCTGATAATAACCTTTTGTCATATCTAATTTTGTCATGACACGTGCACCTCCCACTCTATCAATCAAAGTCTCAATGCGTGGCATCGGAAAAGGATTTGGCACCGTGACCTCATTTAATTTCCTGAAATCCGTGACCAATCGATAAGTACCACCAGGCTTAGGAACCATTAAGATAGGTGCAGCCCACGGACTATCACTTTCCCGAATTACTCCAGCTTGTAATAAAGACTGAATCTCTTCTTGTACCACCTGTGTTTTCTCCGGATGCAGACGATACGGACGCTGTTGAATAGGCCTCACTCCCGCAACCAACTCGATCTTGTGTTTCACCAACGTTGTCACACCAGGCGTCTCACTGAAATTTGACTCAAAATCAGACAACAACTGAATTAAATCATGAGCCTGATGGGAATCCAAATGCTCCAATTTAACATGCTGTAACACTGAACCTTTCATCTTATCCTCAATCACTTTCACATGTAACACGTCTCTGACCTGAGACACAACATCGTCAGACAACATCCTATTGTTAAATTTCCTCATCAAATTTACATGCACTACTCTTTGAGACTTGCGTCTATCAGGAGTGTTTACCAAATAATCGACTGGACCCAATCTCTTAACTACCACATACGGACCACAAAACTTCGCCAGCAAAGGTTTCCCAACCAAAGGTAACAACAGTAAGACATGATCACCCTCCTGAAATTCAACAATCTTTGCATCTTTATCATACAAAACTTTCGAATTCATCTTAGCAATATGCTCATTTTCATTTGCTAGTTTCACCGAATCATGGATCCTAGTGCGTAAATCCAACACAAAATCAATGAGATTAGTCTTCTTTAGACCATACACAATATCATCCTTCAACCAAGAATTCTTAATTAATTGCAAAGGACCTTTAACATTTCTGCCAAACATCAAATCGAAAGGAGAAAATCCTAAACCCTGAACGGGTACTTCTCTATAAGCAAACAAAACCAAAGGAAGTATGTCATCCCAATCCTCATCACTATCATCAAGTGCTGCTTTGATCATATTTTTCAAACAACCATGAAATTTTTCTAAATTTCCATTTGTCTGAGGCCTGAATGGAGAACAATGTATGTGGTTAATCTGCAACTCGTGAAATAAAACTTGTTCTAAGTCTGAATTGAACTCGGAACCACAATCAGAAAGAATTTCGTCAGGAAACCCAAACATACCAAACGCATGCAACAAACACTTTCCCACATCCATAGCAGTATGGTTTCTTAACGGATAAGCTAAAGGGTAATGTGTAGCCAAATCCATCATTGTCAAGATAAATCTGTTACCCGAGACCTTACACTTGCTCAATGGACCAACAATGTCAATCGCCACACGACTCCAAGGTACACCAATGACAGGTAGACTAATTAAAGGAACCTTGTTCAACCTTGCACCCTTTCCCAATCGTTGACAAATACTGCAAGTTCTACAGAACTCTTTAACGTCCTTCTGTACACCAGGCCAATAAAAATGCCGACACAATCTATCATAAGTCTTTTTCATTCCCAAATGACCAGAGAGTGGGATATTATGCGCCACCTTTAACAATGTAAGCCGTAATACTCTAGGGACAATGATCTGAGTAATGCCCATCCCAGGAGGCCTACACTCTTCCTTCCATTTACGTATCAACACTCCATTGACAACATGAAATCCAACATCATTCGCTTCAACGTCACACTGTACAACGGAGTCAAACATCTGTTTCAATGTTATGTCTTCATGTTGCAACTCAATCAAACGAGTACGTGAAACAATACCATGACCAGAATCATTCGTGTCAGCATCAAGATATAAATCAGACACGTCAATAACTTCACCCTCTGTATACAATGTATGGTCTTGTATATTTGTATCTGTATTGTCTTGTATATCGTCCACACTGTTATCGTCAACAGAATTCAGCTCCACACACACCTCATCACGTACACTAATTGGCGGCGGCAGATCCACACCAAAACTATCATCCGCCACGCTCGACTGAACCTCATTCACGCTTCGCCTCGCTTGAGCGCGCGTCACAACATTAACAGCTTTAGGCACACAGACACAAAGATCGTTACCTAATAAAACTCCAACATGGGAAGGGATGCTATCTAACAATCCAAACAAACACACGCCATTCACAAGATCACTCTCAATACACACCTCAACCAACGGTACACGAAAAGCCGGCCCAGATATACCCTGAATCAAACGTGTCTCACCCGTATCAACAAACTCATTAGCATTCAAAACTTCCTTCGAAATTACAGACTGCAAACAAGCCGTATCTCGCAATAAAGACACTGCACGCTTCGAGTGATTTGGACCACAAACAAATCCTACTTGACAAAATGCTCCATACTGATCATGAACATCATCCAATACATTAGAACATTCAAGTACCCCATCAGTAACCTTCGTACGCACACATTCACAACCATTATCCACCAACTGAATACTAGCAGGTTCATTGCCTGGATGATAGGAGTGTCCATAAGAATGCGCACCATTATGACCATAGGACTGTGACTGACCATAAGACATCTGACCCTGTGACTGATTTCGACTCCATTTGTTCCTTAACTTGAAACAATTCGACATGTGATGAGTACCATGACAATAAGCACAATTCAACGACGGCGAAAAGCTATTCGAACCACCCCCACGTTTAGACGACTTCTTCCCATCTCCAATTGAACCATTAAACTTTGCATTTTGAAAATTTCGTGTTTCAAAAATTTGCCCACCGAACGAATTTTCACGGCGCTCCAAACGCGGACTTCCGTAAGTCTGCACACGTTGCGTTTTATACAACACGGTGAATTCATCCGCCAATTTAGCACATTCCATGAGACTTCGTGGTCGACGGTCTATAACCCAACGATGTAACTCGGACGGAAGACTTTTAGTGAATTGTTCAATTTTGATCACCTCTAATAATCGCGGTAAATCTTCCAACGCCTCCTCGCCTTTTAACCAACTATTGAATGGAATTCCCAGCCGAAAAGCAAAATTGTAATAGGTTTCAAGGTCACCTTTTACCAAAGCACGAAACCTCTGTCGGTAGTGTTCAGGGACTTTCGAATAAGCGAGTAAAACAGCTTTCTTCAAAACCTCATAATCTTGACAATCCTCAATTGACAAATCTGCAAAAACCTGACTAGCTTTTCCTTGCAATTTAGTAGACAATAAACTTGCCCATTTCTCTTTTGGAAAATTATGTATCTCCGCTGACTTTTCAAACGAAATCAAAAAATTCTCAATATTCTTTTCATCAAACATTGGTATTAATTTCAAAGCTGTTGGAAAATGAAATTTCGAGGTTTTTACTGTTTCTTCGACGTTTGTATCACTTACATGTAAATCTTTAAGATTTAACTCATGCCTTCTCTGAGCCTCTCTTTCCTCCATATCCCAACGCATTTTCTTCTCCTCCACATCTCTTCTTTCTCTATCCTTCTCTCTTTCTCTATCCTTCTCTCTTTCATCATACTCTCTTCGTTTCATTTCCGCTTCCAATTCCATAGCCATCTTCTTCTGTTCCGCTTCCATAGCCACCTTCTGCTGTTCCAATTCCATAGCCACCTTCTTCTGTTCCGCCTCTATTACCATCTTCTTCTGTTCCACGTCTAACCTTCTTTGTTCCACTTCTCGTTCCATCTCCATCTTTTTAAGTTCATACTCTCTCTGTTCCTTCCTGTCCTCCAACTCCTTCAATGCTTTTAATTCTACAGATTTTGATTTGATTTTCAATTGTTCTTCTTTAGAGACGGACGGAGATACAGTTTTCAATAGAACCTTTTGCATTTGAATTTTCGACAACGCCTTAGATTCGAAACCCAATTTATCCATTTCAACTCTCAATTCTTCTACCGACATTTCCACAATATCGTCCGACGTTAACGGCACCGACACTATCGAAGTTCCTGGTGAAGCCATGTTACAATACTTTCAGAATTTTGCACACCGCACGCGAAATTGACACACAAATTCCTACGCTGGCGTCCAATTGTCTCTGGACAACGTCAAACCATGAAACTCCTCAAAAATATAAAACTATCCACCATGCACTTACATACACACGTGACCAGTCCAATGACTTTCTCCGCGCACCCAATCACAAAAACTCAATATCAAACTCTAAATACGCACTCCAACGAGTTAATCACTCCTCTCAGTGCACAAAACCTTGACCCAACTAAAATACAGACCGGACGGGAGCCCCCATTTGTTATAAGTCCCGTGGCTCTATGGTTCGAACTCTTAGATACTCTAAGGGAAAAATGGATTCTCGCTAAATAAATAATAAAAAGACAGTTTCATAAAATGTAAACGATATAATGAAACAAAAACATACTCGATAAAATACAAGAATTGGAGAGAAGATTAACATACGTGACCCTGACGTTACAGTAAAACACGAACGCCGCACGGCAGAAGAAAACACGTCACCGAACACGACTGACAGGACCAGACATGGTTCGAATCTGCAAACGTCTTCAAAAGGAGAATTCGTCTTCAACACCAAAATGATCAACGGGATCACGAATTCGCCTCCACAATTTCTACAGCCCAATTCCGACGCTTACAAACAGATCCATGCCTTTTATCCTTCGACAGCCACTCCTCCATCTCACATGATTTGGAGTAAATAGGTCTCATGACCTTTACACGTGTTAGAGCTGCTATCAAATATATATATATAGTACAACTTACTATATATAGCAGAATCTAACAATATACATATGAATTGAATGTTGCTTATGGCTTGAAAGCATCGTACTTATGATTTGACCATGCACTTAATGAATTCTTTATCGGATTCATCGTCACTACATTTCTCTTTACTGCACAAGCATTCCTCGTTGTCTTTGCAGCAGTCCAGATCTCCCCAGCACACGTCTCCCGACCCCACACAAGCGTCTGACCTGTGGGTGAAAAGAATCTGCAATCAGTTCGATGGAGACAAATAATAATTGCAGACAGTGGTTGTTGTGATGCTGGTTGGTTGATAGAGTCATCGTCTGCAGCTGCTTCTGTCACTGATGAAGTGAATGAATGAATGAGTGTAGTATAGTAAAAGAGCAATTGAGTGGTTGGAGGATTAACATGAGTCTTTGAGTATAATGTAAGTAAGTGATCAAGTCTCTTAGTGTTTGGGTGAATGAATGAATGAATAAGTTAGTCAGTAGGTCATTGAGGCAAAGAGGCCCGAGTACACTGAGCATAATATGTACTGGTTCAATGGCTTCTTGAATAAATTGGCTGAGCGAATAAGCATGTAAATGGTTGGATGAATGAGTGAGTGAGTGTGCGAGTGAGTGAGTGAGTGTGCGAGTGAGTGAGTGAGTGTGCGAGTGAGTGAGTGAGTGAGTGGACAAAAAGTGAGTAAAGAGATAATTGGACATGATCTTGTGAATAATTATCAATCGAATCCATATGGAGCAAAAAACGTTCGTTTTACTATTCTACCTCTATGGCCAGGTGTGTAAAATTATTGACCGAACCTTTTCTCATCAAAATCATCAGCGGAACCATCAGCAGAACCTTCAGCGGAACCATCAGCGGAATCATCAGTGAAATCATCAGCGGAACCATCACCGTCATCGCCAGTACCATCACCATCACCAGAACCTAAGCGACGAAAAAGCCAGAATGCCAGAGTTACCGGTTAGTTGTTGTTAAGAATGATAAATTAACCTTAAACATTTTACTAAGAATATATTTTTTATAAACAGTTCATTGTCTTTCAAGTATATCCTGCGCATAAAACCCAGAATTTTTTTGGTGTCTCTCTGACAACTGTAATTGCGATTGTGACGGTGGCAATAAAAATAATAATATTATAAATGTTTTGCAGTTGTCGCTGTTGCTAGATCTATAGCGAAATACGATTATTATGAAAATCAACACGATACAGTTATTGTAAAGTAATTTATAAACGATTAATAATTGAGGGGTTCTTTTTCCTAACACCAGAAAACACAATGTAGTTTGTTTCCTTTAAGTTTACAGATAATTTATTAACTTAAGCCATTCATTGTGATACAATAATGAATTCATCATTTATAATAACCGTTGACAATGTTTCAAGATTATCGCCAGAAATAAAAGTTGATGTGTCACAAAGGGAAACACAATTAGTAGCATAACATCAGAACACTCCAAAATATCAGTTATACACGAAAGTTTTTCAGGCCATTATGCCATAAAATATGAATAGTGCTTTCAGTAATTTACTGCATCTTGCGCATGCATCATTCGTTGATGCCTTGTGCAAAAGACACAACCTCTGAATTAGATAGGTCTACTATTTACTATTCAATATTTAATTTTAAAATTTTATGATAAGCCAGCATTGCTCCTAAATGGAGTTTCATTGGATAACTCCTTGTAGGACTACACCAATACAAAAATTGACGAAAAGCTTCAGAAATGGGGAAATGTAGCAATACGGCAATGACGGCATTCGAAAAGAAATTCTGTGACACATTATCAACTCTAGGTCAAATCAAATTCGATTGGACTGAGTTAGCTAAGATCCGTGGACAAGACGTTGCTTATGAGCTAGTGCATTGGCCCATCCCTATGGAATGCACTTCCACCTTTTGCTCTGGTAGTATTTCGCTCATCTTTCTCTCGTCTCAAAACAACAGTTACTGCCTTTTCCATTTCGGTTGCACGCACCGGGAGCGCTACTGAAAGGTTTTTGCTGCGATAAGCGCTTTATAAGTTGTCAGATATAACACAATACAATAATCCACTTACCGCTTGACTCCGCTTCGGAGCAATGAGTAACTGCCGAGAAGAGAGCGCACACTAGCAACCAGATGGAAATCGACTTCATTTTAATCTAAAAAATGTAATCGGCTATTGTGACATCAGCATTGCTTGTAGCTGCTATTGCTGACATAGGATGGGTTTACGTCGAGCATCCATAGGTTATCGGATGATATCAGAGTACCCGGTAATAATTAATTAGAAAAGTTCTTAGGGGAAGTGCAATGTCAGTGAGTTTGTGCAAATATTTAAAAGATAATAATTAGTAAGAAGCGAGAAAGATTTGTGAAGTGATACTTGAGCCTCTAAGCCTAAGGAAATACATGGAGAGGCGCTATATAAATGCTGTAAGATAATGAACAGATGAATACGTGTCTTACTGTAAATCTGATGTCTGGTGACTTCTGAACACTGCGGACAAGACTTTCAGATCGACTGCGGAATCGATTGAATGTCGATTCTTATATCGGTTCTGATCAGCGACGTTGCAGGTGCATGCGTGTGACGTGTACTTTGCTGAGAAGAAGAATCGTTGTTTTCAGGAGACGGTATCTCCTAATGTAGAAGTTGTTTTCGATGGTAGAATTACGCTAACGTTTACGGAACTTTGTTTTATTGAAATAGCAATCCTGTTTAAACCTCTGCAGGTTTGTTTTCGATGGTAGAATGACACTAACGTTTACGGAACTCTGGTTTATTGAAATGCCAATCCTGAGTAGATCTAAACCTCTGAAGACCTAGTATGCCAACGTTTGTGTAACCTACACATCGTAATCGTAATAGCAGACTCCAAAATTCTGAGTCCATTTTTTACTCTGTTTTTGAGTCAAGCATTGTAACCTGTAACATCCGATAAACTTTTTACTTTCGCTTAAATAAAAATGTGTGGTCTTGGTTAGGGATAAAAGCTTAGCCTAGAGCAGCAGTATATTCACCGATGCACCGCAGTCGGCCTACCAGATGGTTGGCCAAAGAGGCCAAGGGGCATTGCAGAGGAAGTGTGAAGGGGAAGGGGTCACGGGAAAGGCGTCCTGCAGACTGTGTCCTGTGAAGTTGCAGGTGCCGGTCAATGCCACTCCCTTAGTGTAGCCTATCTAAGCTTTTGTCGGTTGGTGTCCGAACCATAGTTGTAAAAAACGTTTTTTTCGTTTTTTATTCTTTACCAAAAAACGTCTTTTTTTTCGTTTTTTATTTTTCCGATCGTTTTTTATCGTTTTTTATTTTTTCTTTAACTTTATTTATTCATTTACTTTCTGTTGTTATTTTCATTAATTTAAATTTTTCTGATATTCCCTATGTTTTCCGCCAACTCTCAAGGATTCAGCTAACTAAAGTCAATATTTCATCGTTTAACATCATCATTTAAGAGATAGCCTGCATTTAGTAGGTTCCTAATCAAGGTTTTCAAGGTTAAAATGCGGTTTTAGATGTAGCAAAGTCAAATTATTTTCCGTTTCCGTTTCTTATGGGTTTTTTTTCGTTTTTTATTTTTTTGAAAAAACGACGTTTTATTCCGTTTTTATTCCGTTTCCATCGTTTTTTACATCTATGGTCCGAACGCAGGTCTGTATTGTCAATTATAGTTCATCAGGAAACTTTCATTCATCAGTGATAGCATGGTTAACATGGCGACGAGGAACAAATAATTTCATGGGACGAAAACAGTTTTTATTCATTTAACGATATTGCAATTTTAAGAGGTAGGCCTATCTGATGGCTTTAGGATGTGTGCATGCGGTTTTCTTAATGTATTCTGAGAGAATTGAGATCTTTAGTATTTTCTATTTTGCTATTCCATAGTATATTACACAAGTTCAAGATGGTTCCATGCAATTGTGATGTCATGCTAGGTTAGGCTATTCATTATTCAATTATATGATGCCACGCTATGTAGGCCTAATGCTCTATTACATTATGTTGCAATACTTATTGAGATATTATTGATTGAGTTGTGCTATCTTGCATTTAATTGAAATACTGTGAGAAAGAACATAAGATCTGAATGAACTTTGCACATACAAGCACGCACCTTTAAATTTTCGAGTAGTAAGATAATATTTCAATTTGGTTAAAATCCCTAAGAGCTCGCGCACATGTCTATCAGTTTCTGTTTGTGATTATTTTATGATATAATATACGAATATTATATGATATAGGCCCTATAAGCTAAAATATATACATGTATGCTATTATGAATATATATATATATATTATAAGCTTCTTGCATAATATGTAGGCATGCAGTATAATATAAGATACTTACTATAATATTATAGGCCTATGGCATTATACGGAGTGCACACGTGTTCATGGCGTGATCATAATTTTCCGTTTCTATACGTCGCGTATCAGATTGAGCATAAAAATCATCTAATCTGCTGAATAATAGTTAATCGACTGTTTTCAAACTTGCATTGTTCTGCATCCATTTTCCGCTCACATTCCTATAGACACGCCCACAATGTTCTGGTCGACTATCCAGACTGTAAGCTTAGGTCTATTATTATAATAGCAGAAGCCTAAGTCAGAAACAAACCTTCAGAGTTCCATTTCGGGTGTTTTCCAATGAACATGCAAGGCCTCAAAATAGGACCTACACAGAATTTTTTTTAGGTTATAGGCCTAGCCAAAATTATTTGATTAAATTCGGAATTTTCGTATATTTCTGGGATTGAGCCAGTGAAGCTCCTGATTACGACCGTGCTATCTAATAGAGCCAATGTCTATGTTATTCTATCTCTCGATTTCTTACTGCTTGACTTCAACAACATAAAGACTAGATTTCTAATGTTCATCGGCAAAGCGTGCAGAACGTATGGGCAGTGGCGAAGCTACCATGCTTGTGTGCGGTGTGTGCAGTGCAGAGTGTGGTAGCATTCAAATTTGGGGATAATAGGTATGTGTTGGCATCAATGACTTGATGTAGGTCGGGAAGCTAACATATTTGATGAGATTGACTGATGGCAGAAAGTTCAGAAAGTCAGTTGAAAGAGGGTCAGAGGGATTGTCGACATGGATATTAAAATCTCAATTGAGCTAGAATTCGTTGGTAGTGGCAGCAGGGTTGTCACGACAACTGGTCTACAGACAACTCTTTTGCAATTGTTGGTCCTGTAATTTGGAATCACCTTCCTTCTGAAATTCGTGGCAGGATTCTAGTATAAAATTCACCTGCATTTTTTCGATGCTTGAAGACATTTCTCATTTCATTGGCCTGTCACGCTGAGAGCGCTTCTGAATATCTCTGCTGTGAGAAGCGCTTTACAAATGTTTTATTAGATTAGATTAGATTAGATTATAACTCGTCTAACGACAACTGGTCTAACGACAACTGGTCTAACGACAACGGGTCTGCAGACAACTAGTCCAGCGATTGAGAAATGGAAGCTGGATGAAAGTTTTTTCAGGTGAAATAGAAACTAGATTGATGAAGAAACGCAAGAGAAGTGGAACCTGTATGTTTTTATATCTGAAATAGAAGCTAGATTGACAAAAATAGCGAACGAAAAACAGGAGCTGAATAAAGGTATTTGTAGATCTGAAATAGAAGTTGGATGCATGTTGAAATACATGAATGAAAATCATCAATCCAGCTTTCATTTAAGCTAGAAAGCCATTTAACGTTTTTTCATCAATCCAGCTTCTATTTAATCAATACGAGTCGTCTGTAGAACCAGCAGCAGGTGAATCGAGATAACCAAACCCAAGACGCCTAGCATCAAGAGAATAAATTAAAGCGACGTCAGCCATTTGAAAATAATATCTAGGAATCAGAGAACCAAACGAAGAAAAGGATTTCTGGGCGTTAGAGCTTATTCCTTGCAGGTTTATGTTCGCTGTCAACACACCGCGTGTCAAAATCAACATGAAAACTGGAAAGGTTTGTCTGGCGCCTCTTGCGGTGTTAAATTGGTAAAATATCGGACTAAATAAAGTAAACTCAAGGATGCTTTTCACGGCAGCGTCATGCTTTATTTCAGACTAACATTTTTAAAGTCTTTTAGAGATCATAGAGTTAAAGTCAGCATAGATCCATAGATATAATTATATAGGGTATTATGTAAGTAAGTAAGTAAGTAAGTAAGTAAGTAAGTATGTGCTTTATTGATATGTATTGTGAGCTTGATGTTTTTCCGTACCGTGACTGTTTATCAGTTATTGCTTTTCGATAGAGTGTGACATGGGAGACATTGGGAGTTGTTGGTTATCAGAGTAACCCTGATATACTTGCGGGTATGGAATTTTGAAAGCAATAATAATATTGTGATTATGGTACTGTAGGCCGGAAATATAAAATTTGAGGGAAGGCAGTCATGAAAGCAAAGTTCCCAACTTTATTTTAATTAAACGATGACGTAATTCATTTTCAATAGAATAGTTCTAAATCTTTTCAGCCTAAAACGTTGCAATTTTGCTACATGGATGTAAACAAAGTTCTGATGAAGAGGGGGCACATCCCTTCCCCTCTCCATGGCCTGCTCTGCGCTAAGCGTCTCGACGATCGTCCGCCAGACGCTCGTTCTCCCCCAGAAGTCTTGATTAATTTTGTCCACAGAGGATGCGTTAACTAGATTAAACACTATAATTATAGGACAGGTAATTATGGAAATTACGGAGACGGGACTGTATGGGCTAAAATATGAAGTGTAAGTCAGGTGGGCCAAGGGTCTACATTTCTGTTCCCGTGTCACTCTCTAGTTTGTGCTGATATGAAAATACGAATGTTAGTCTACTGGCTGTTGGCATGCACAGACAGGATCGCAACCGCAAGTAAGAGGATAGCAGCAATCTATTTCTTCAACACATGCTTGATTCTGACGGGCACAGGAGCTTCTATGCAATGAGTTCATGAACCTTCAAAATAATGCAAACAACGAAAACATAGACTGACTGAGGAGCACATTCACGGGCTGACCTTTGATTGACTGACTGACTGATTGACTGACTGACTGACTGAATAACTAACTGATTGACTGACTGATTGACTGACTGACTGACTGAATTACTGACTTACTGACTTAGGCTACTGACTGATTGACAGACAGAGACTGACTGACTAACTTACTGACTGATTGACTGACTGGCTGCATGACTGATTGACCGACTGGCTGACTTACTTACTTACTTATTTACTGACTGACTGACTGACTGACTGATTGATACACTGACTCACTGACTGCATGTCCTATATTATGTATTCGTTTTATTGAGAAAATAACCGTTCGTCACAACGCGACAGTAACTGTTGACGAGCACAAAAGGACGTTTTAGACAGCATCCGTGTTATGAAGCGTTTATTGTTTTTACTAGTTAGTTCAAATGGATGCGACCTAGGGCGAAGATTGTATTCATTAGGATGATAGCTTTGAAGCGGGCAGCATCAGCAGCCTCTGCTTTTGGGGAATCGAAGGGGAGGAATCCATCTCGTCTAACACGTTTCATGCAGGAAGCTTTCGATTCGGGTGACCTCATCAGCGCTCAGCAGTCTCCACCAGACTGGAAAGACGTACAGCAGATTTGCAACTGTGGTCGCTCGAGTGATGACATGTAAGGCCGATCCAGGCATGCCATGAGCACGCAGCACGTGAAGAGCGTAGATTGGGGAGGCACATGAGCCTAGAGTTTTGCTAACATGCTCAGAGACCAATTTTGATTTTTCTGCGTGAAATAGGGGGCATGGCCGGATTGGCCCATTGATCCGCCCTGGTTAGGGCCTATTGACACATACTGTGATACTTCGCTTTTCTAGACTTGGTGTAGGGAGGGGGCTAGTGGCCAGTCCATTCACTAGTCTTGATCTATTGCTCTAGTTGCCGCACGACTATTGCCATTCTTCGAACCCTTGGGAGTCCTTAATAATGCATGGTCGTCGGTCAGGTCTGTGGGTTCGTGGGTTGTGGGGGTGGGGGGTGAGTTTAAATCCCCCGAACTCCTGATAAACTCCGCCCACGATGCTGCCAGCATAAAACCATAGAGACATCACTATTTTCCTCACTTCACGAGTCTGTTATTGCACTGGGCATCTCCGAGAAAGAAATTCTTTGTAAGTGTTGTGTACTAATTTCGTGAACGCAGCCTACCTCTTGGCTCGCGTCGGATTGTCCAGGAGAGAGAGCGTCTTGTTCCTCTTCAGCCAAGAATGAATTCCATTGTGATTCTTTGGACAGCACAGACAAACTTTTGATTCTACAGAATTAATAGGATGGAAGGGCATTGCGACAAGTTGCACACCGTATATAAGAGATACTGATGGAAACGCAACGTCCTTAATCCACTGATTAGATAATTATATTATTAGGCCTCTAAAATTATAGACTATTATCCTACGCCATGCTTTCATTTGTCTTGATTGACTCTCACATCAACACCAACATAATTATACGGGGTATAAATTGCATTTGGCACACAGAAACAACATGTAACTGTAATTTTGTAGGCCTACAACATTGACGCAGGTCAATTAGTCAACTAAAGGAAGTTAAAATAAACCTGTTTAATGTCAGTGATATTGAGCTAATAGAATGGATTATGCGGTACAGGGCGATATAACAAGTCGTAAACAAAACTAGCGAAACACGAGGCGAAACGGTGCCACACATAAAAATGTGTGGCTGTATTATATCTTCTTACTAATTATTATCATTGTAAACATTCTGCATAACGTCCTATGTTTTCACACAATATTGTAGCCAAGATGCACTCTAAAAGGCATAAGACTAAGCCATGACATGTCACAAATTATTTTGAAAACGAGAAATGCCTGCTCACTTTTCAATGGATCCGTCAGCAAACCATGGACTAAGGTAACTTGCAGAATGCTGGCCAATAGCAGGATGAAAACAATTTCCATCTTCATAATGGCTCTTACTGTATGCGATACGGATACAATCAGATACATTAGGTTAAAAATTAAGCTCTGAAAGTTACAGTACCCGTATTCAATTTTTGTGGAGTCAGTCCCTTTCATGCTTGCCTGTGTCACAGGCTGTGTGTCTACTTAAATACATGTATGGTCACACATTATGAATGAAAAATATAATAATTATAACGTAGGCCTATATTCTTCGTGTTTCGGTCTCTGTCGGAATTCCGAAGAAGCTGCTGCTTCTGTCTCACCACAAGTCTGACGAAGCGACGATGGCGGTTAAATGAATGTCTTATAATAAAATAAAATAAATATAGCCTAGGTATTGAGCAACAGATATTCTTGTGCATTTGCAGTGAGCAGAACTTCCTGATATCTTGCAGTGCATCCATAGAATGGTCCAAACAGATTAGTTTGATTCGGATAAGATCATATTTTTACGAACAAAAATTATTATTACCTTAGTCTGTAGCGCCTCCCTGTGTTCCTCATGGAACGGGATGGGACTTTACTTTTACTGTATCTAAACCTGAAGCAATTACAGCAAGTGTTTTGTACTTAATGTAACCTACAGGTAAGCGCGGTATGCAAGATCGAGTTACTAGAAGGCTACTAAGATGAATGACTTTAGAGTTTTCTGATCATTTTGTGCAATGTGCATCCGTTCGAAATAGATAAGGAGAAAACACAAGCATTGATCCGCAGATAAGACAGAACATAGACATTGATCAACTGATTATACAGCTGGTTAGGTTGTTTGAAAATAATATTGTCTTCCTTAGGTTGTGCAATGAGTTAACTTTTACTTTGTTGGTTGAGAGTTCCGCAGTCGTTGGAGTCGATTTTTTTGCATCGAAGTTGAAACGTCGTTCTTCCACGGGAAAATTACATGTAAGAGGCATTTCGGACCCACAGAAAATATTCCAATAATTATGGACTTAAAATCCCGGCATAATAATATTATCCATATTGGAATATTTTTACCAAAATTAATGAGGTCCATGATGCGACAATATCCCATAGGACCTTTATATGTAGGCTACCCTAATATAAAATCATTAGGCTATATTATAGCCTAATGATTTCATGTTGGGTTAGCCTACATATAAAGGTCCTATGGGACATTGTCGCATCATGGACCTCATTTGACATTTCGAATAATTATTCCATCTGTAATACCCCGTCAGATATAATCTTGTACTTACGAAGAAGTGCATACTTTAGGTTGCAATTTAATTTAAAAGATACACCATAGACGTTAGAATATTATTATTCACAGCTTGGTTCGCCACACAGACTGTGGGATTTGTTCTGAAATGAACTTGTGCTATCAGAGACTCTGGAGATTTATTTTCAAGTGAATTGCCGCTCAAAACAGATACGGCAGAACGCAGCAATTGATCCGCAGATGAAGCAGAACACATGCGCTGCGAGACAGTTAGCCAACGCAGAGAGCAAAGCAGGCAAACTGAAACAGAGACAGACTTAATGATTCGTCCAGTTAGACAGAACAAAGAACGCCGTCTAGTCGAGCCATCAATACTAGAGGCAGACCAACCAGAATAAAGCAGCAACAGTTCAATTGGCTGGTGACTAAAACGTGGACAAGATCTTCTATTCAATGAGTTCCTGACCCAAGTTACATGTAGTGCTCCCACTAAAAATGATTTTGGCGACAGTTTTATCTAGGCCTATTGTGAAATGCGTAAGTTTGTGAGCAGGCTAAAACTTGTTGTGTGCCATGGAATCCTCAAATGTAAGCAGCGCAGAAGCCATTCACTACATGCATAATTGTATATACATGTAGGCCCTATAATACCGAAATCAAGCTGACTCGTGGTAGTTAGGCCTACTACCAAATTCGTCAGCTACATGACATAGGCCTACACGTATCTTGCTTCCTGTCCCAGGATGCTGCTGCTACTTTTGAACACGACTTTGTCAACAGCCGCTTGGACCACTGCTGCTTTATTGTGGTTGGTTATTGATATTGATAGCCCGACTAAACCGCTCTGCAACCCGGAAAATTGGGCGATTTAATCAATTTGCCTCTGTTTCATTTTAATAGGCCTATGCATGTCACCTTATGCTGGTTCTCTGTCTCACAGCGCATCGAATACAGAATGGCTTAGCTGGTTTGGCTTTGTCTCCTGGGTAGTGATCTGAGAGGGAGCTCCGGGCTTGGTCGGCCAATTTCCAGAAAAGTCCATTAGGCTATATCGCAAACTTGATTCAATATGTTTACTTCTCGCTTCTTATTAAGTTTTCACAACATTTTAAATAATTTTTTAATCTTTAGGGAAGGCTCCGCGGGCCAGCAAAAAATCGTCGGCGGGCCAGAAAGGCCAGCTCTTTGACACCCCTGCTGTAAAATGACGAAATAGTGCTGCCCTAAACAGATGAAAGGTTGACTACGCGAGAGAACCGTTGACTGAATGTCAGAAGCGAAAATCTGTCAGTGTTGGAATCTGCAGAAAAACATGTAGGTCTACGTAACACTCTTCGGTTTCACTTGTTCTCGGTAACTTAGGTCCGTTTTAAAACTATCTAAGCAAGCTCTTACCCATAAAGTGACATGTTATGATGTACTATATATGTATGTGCAATTGTTATAGCGCCCCTTCAAGATTGCCACTCAGAGGCGCGCCCTACTACAGCGCGGACACTGAATCGGAGTTTCATGCCGAGGCGCACGAGCAATATTGCGAGTGAAAAACTTGCTCGTTGACCCAACAACACGGCTTGAGGTGAATTCAAGCCTTCTACCCTCCGGCTGCAAGGCATCGAACATACCTACTACACCACCGCCACCCAGATGGCACCAGACGTCAGGGCCGGATTTAGGCATGTTCAACATGTTCGGCCGAACAGGGGCCCCAACACTTTCCACACTTTAGGGGGGCCCCACAAAATGCGGAAAAAATTTGGTGGGGGGGGGGAAATTTCGACGAAACGACTAATTCCCGCGAAATTTCGCCAGATGACTAAAAAAAGGTCATCAACTTTTTTGGCGGATGAAATGGTATGTTTTCCCGAAAATTTTGGCCAGATGACTAAAAAAAATTTAAAAAGTCATCAGCTTTTTTGGCGGATGAAATAGTATGATTTTCCCGACATTTTTTTTGCCCGACTAAAAAAAAAATTCCCGGACAGGGCCCCCACAAATTTTTTTCGAACAGGGCCCCCACATTGCTTAATCCGGCCCTGCCAGACGTAGGCTACCGTAACATACTAAATATTAGTTTTTTCTGCATTATCACGCAGCAGCGGTTGACTCGGTGAGTATAATTGTAAGCAGAAACGGAAATTAAATGCCGCCAGCTTAAAAAAGACAGGTGACAACCAAGGACAATATTTATTATTGACTACGTTTCTCAATTCTATTATAGACTTTTACAGTTTTCATTTCAAAGCACACTCTGAGGCAGAAACAGGGTCTACACGTAGGCCTACTTGTAACTTTTTTATGTGTTGGCTACCAATAATTGCGTGAGCGTAGCCTACCCCTGGGCGTTCATCCGTACTTTGTCAAAAGGAGATTCTTGTTCCTTCCCAGCCAAAATTGAATTCAATTGCGATTCTGCGAACATCACAATAACTCAAATTTATGATTTTACTGAATTGATAGGAACGAATAACATCGAGACAAGTTGAAAACTGTGTATAATTGATGCATATTGAACCGCAATGTCTTCAACTCCATGGCATAGATTATTATTGACATAGGCGTAGATCGCAATGATGGTTTATGCAAATGATAATATAATGAAATTATTATAGTATTATTATAGTAGGCCTATTTCAAGTGGCAATAATATTTTTCTGAAATTAGTTAGTGTTGGTCAAAATCTTGAGGATAGAACTTTTCAGAGATTTCGCAGCATTCACTGATTTTCAGACAAACATCTACTAACCATGAGACTTTGATTAAACTTTCTCATAACTTAAGATTTGAAACAATTAGAAAAAAGGTTAGATTATAACAGTGCTTATATTAGGAATTATCACTAAGTTATCAAGACATAAAAAATATTAGAAAGTGCTGTTTAACCCTTTCGTGTCCGAATTATTTATTGAGCAGCAAAAAATATTTGAAGTGTTTTTTGAAGAGATATGACCAATATGTTGTGCCACAAAAAATATTTAGTAATTAGGCATTGCCTAATTAAAATTAATTAGTGTTGCCATTTGGCAACAATGGGAATGCATGGAAAAGTGTCCATATGGCAACAATGATAGAGTAAGTGTCAAGCAACATAAGAAACCTAAAAATGACTGCATATTGCATGTCTAGGTCTAGGACATTACCCCCCGGCCCATTACCCACTGCGATTACCCCCCCCCCGTCATTACCTCGACCTTTACCCCCGTAGGACATTACCCCTCTGCCATTACCCCTAAGTCTGTTTACATTTAGGTCCGATGTTTGTATGTATGTATGTATGTATAAATGTATGTATGTATGTATGTATGTATGTATGTATGTATGTATGTATGTATGTATGTATGTATGTATGTATGTATGTATGTGCAAATGTATGTATATATATATATGCATGCATACATGTGTGTATGTATGTAATCTACATAGCTGTGATTGTATGCATATAATCATGCATGTAATCTTGTGTATATTTGTATGTACAAATGTGTAGAATGTATGTATACTATACATGTATGTATAATATGTATATGTTTCTACATACATACATACATACATACATACATACATACATACATACATACATACATACATACGTACACACATGCATATATACACACATACTTACATACATACATACATGTATACATGCATTCGTACATACATGCATACATACGTACACACATACAGACACTGGACCTAAATGTAAACAGATGGGAGTAATGGCAGTGGGGAAAGACAAATAAAAACGAAAAATAGGCCTATGCAAGTAGCTGAGCAACGAGTTAAAACTGTTGATTCATTTCAGTAGGCATAGGTCTGTACTTCTGTAGTGATCTCAGAATATTGCCAATAATATTATAGGCCTATCCCTATTATAGTTAAACTGCAGTGCATACGTTTGTCTTAAGATGTATTACGGTACTGTTATTTATATGCAGAATCGTTATAAGACTAATAAAACCTGAAATAAATAATAATAACAAATTTAAAGTTATATTATCGTATTTGCTATTACGAGCTTTGTTTTTGGCCGCACCACTGTCATAATTTGAAAGAATAGCCTACATAATTTGACCATCTGGCGCTCAAATTAGGGCACCCCAGCAGTAACTGTTGCCCAAATTACTACCGTGTCCTAATATTTGGGCACTTTGAGGGTATGTCATTTTTCCTGCGTAACTTAAATAATATTGTTTCACATTATATTGCACGAAGTTTTTTTTTCATATCCTAATGTTTCATTGGGCTAAATAACGCCAAGCAAGAAGTAAGCCTACCAATATTATAAGTGCAATACGAGCCTTTTATTCTTAAGGTGGCCAAATAAAGGAAATCTACCCTATTCGAATGCACTGTGCGTGTCCAATAAATGTCGCTTGTGGAGTCTTGTTAAACGTTTTTTTACGTTCCTCAGTATGTTGAATTGAGACTTTGAAGGCATATTAACATAATGCAATTCAGTTCAATTTTTAGATGCATGTGCAGGTCGGATTCGGTACTAGATGATTGTAGGACGGGCAGAAGCAATATCCAGAACAACAATCCTCATGGATTGTACGCCTACATACTTCTTTAAGCTTCTTCTTGGCACAATCAGATCTACAAAACGTCCAAGCAGCGAAAACATTTACTGAAAGCAAACTGATCGCTTGACCAAGACAGCCCTTGAGCCACTCAGAATGTCACTCTCACTGACTCATTAATTCACTTAATGCCTGCTCGCACCTTTACTCGCTTCGCTCACTCAATCATTCAACAATACACCCAATCACACACACACACACACACACACACTTATCCAGCATAACCAGTGACTCGGTAACTCACTTATTAAGTCATCCACTCGTTTAATTAAAGTGCCATTCATTCAGCTCACTCTCACACACTCACACAACAACTCGCTCGCTTTCGATATTTTTCTCACTCAATTTATTCATTTAATTTGATTACTGAATTTGCATACTCAATACACTCGACCACTCTCTCGGTGGAGCCATCGCTCATTCGCATACTATAATAGGCTAATCTAGACGTGCAAATAACAGGACTCGTCTAATTTCTTTTCATATTACATGTAGGCTACATGTATCATTGGCAGACTCAGAATAATTTATTGCGGTCAATTTATCATTAGCTGAAAATCCTAAGGAGAATATTTGCCATTGACATTATAAGTCTTTCATCACACAGCTAAATGCACAGGCATTGGGTTTACGAGGTTTATCCTACGCTGTAAAATGACGAAATAGTGCACTAAACAGATGAGAGACTAAGAACAAAAATTGACTACATGTAGCCTATGTTTCTCAATTCCATACAGTTTCCATTTCATTACACACTCCAGACAAGAAACTGGGTCTAGTTGTAACTTATGTTTTGGCGGTGTCACGAAAACTGGTTCAACGACAACTGGTTCACGGACAACTGGTTCAACGACAACTGGTTCAACGACAATTCTTTCAACGACAATATTGGCTCACCGGCAGAATGATGGTGAATGGATTGACAAAATAACGCTTGAGAAATTGAAGCCGGATTAATCAAGCGCTTGAGAAATGGAAGCTGAATGCATGTTGAAATACATGAATGAAAATCATCAATCCAGCTTCCATTAATCAAGCGTTCTATTCATTAATCCAGCTTCTATATGTCAGATATAAAAATACCATTATCCAGTTTTCATTTAACGAGCGTTTTTCATCAATTCAGTTCCAATTTAAGCAACAACATTTTCAGCATTTTCATCCAGCTCCAATAATATTGTCGTGTAACAATTGTCGGTGAACCAGCTGTCGGTGAACGAATTGTCCGTGAGCCAGTTGTCCGTGAGCCAGTTGTCGGTGAACCAGTTGTCGGTGAACCAGTTGTCGTGGAACCGCTACGCCAGAGGTGAGGTGGGGTCTGACATACTCCAATACATTTTTTTTTTGCAAGTCGCGATATCATTTAGACAACATCAATTTGAGTTAAACTATTCGTTTGCGATAAGTTACATGTAGCCTATCGACTAAGCAGGCGATTATCACGAACAAATATCTGTTTTCAATACTTATTAGATGGCCAGAACTGG
The DNA here is from genome assembly GCA_945859605.1 of Lumbricus rubellus. Taxonomy (NCBI): domain Eukaryota; kingdom Metazoa; phylum Annelida; class Clitellata; order Crassiclitellata; family Lumbricidae; genus Lumbricus; species Lumbricus rubellus. The sequence continues at coordinate 4,727,918 of OX243814.1, read as the reverse complement.
CCCAGAAGGTGAACCCATCCAATGTGTACTTTGCCCCTGCAAGTTTGAATCCTCATGCGCAACATTATCAAATGCACGATTAGGGCCTAGCCAATATTTTTAGTAAAACATAAAATGCTTTATTCATCATTTTCGTCAGCCTTCCCAATGCCATGTATCAACATAGCATTGGCATATTCAAGGCCCACTCGCGTGCTACACGAATGGCACATAAAATCAGCATACATAGGCCTAATACATGTTACAGTTACTGTCCTATGGTTTGTATGCGAAAAAACCCAATTTCTTTCACATACATTAAAATTTAAAACAAACGTTCGCTAAAAATTCTGGAAATTTTGGTAAGATGTCTGTATTTTATATCCACAAAGGTGGAAAATAATAATCCAAGGTGGTTCGACGTTTTCCGCAAAAGTTTAAGGTAGAATACCTCTGGGGTGTGTCATACCCCACCTCACCTCCGAAGGACTAAAGCCCCCGAACTCCTAAGAAAACCGCCCACGATGCTGCCAGCATAAAACCATAGAGACATCACTATTTTCCTCACTTCACGAGTCTGTTATTGCACTGGGCATCTCCGAGAAAGAAATTCTTTATTATAAGTGTTGTGTACTAATTTCGTGAGCGTAGCCTACCTCTTGGCTCGCGTCAGTTTGTCAAAGAGAGAGAGGGCGTCTTGTTCCTCTTCAGCCAAGAGTGAATTCCATTGTGATTCTGGAGACAGCACACACAAACTTTTGACGCTACCAAATTAATAGGATGAAAGGACATTGCGACAAGTTGCACACCGTAAATAAGTGATACTAATGGAAACGCAACGTCCTTAATCCACTGATTAGATATATTAGGCCCAGGGGCGGAAACCTGGACGGAGACTTGGGGGGGGGGACGAACGAGTGTGGCCGAAGTCAAGAAAATGTGAAAATTTCACCACCAAAAAAGTTGATGACCTTATTCTTTTTTTTAGTCGTTTCGCCGAAAAAGTCCCGAAAGTCAAGAAAATTTTCTATTTTCGCCGCCAAAAAAATTGATGACATTTTTTAGTCGTCCGGCCAAAAATTCTGGATTTTTTTATTTATTTTCACCGACAAACTCAAAAATATGTATATTTTCACCAGCATAACAAAATTGTATACCCTTTTCTCATCACGCTCAATGATTGGGGGAGACCAATGCATGGGCCGATCCCCCAACAGTTTTATTGGGGACCGTCCCTCTGACCCCCTAGGTTTCCGCCAATGATTAGGCCTATAAAATTATAGACTAGCCTACGCAATGCTTTCATTATTTTGTCTTGATTGACTCTCACATCAACACCAACATAGGCCTAATTATACGGTGTAGCCCAGTGGTTCCCAAACTTTAGCAGGCCGCGGACCGGTTATAATTTGTGGTGAAGCTCGCGGACCGCTAACTTAGGCCTTAGTGGCGATGATCAACATAAATAAGCTCGAAACAGACTGCAGTCATCGATGTAGTAAATTTAGAATAAATTTAAATTGTTTGAATTCGCTATCTGGCAAGTTATAATAAGGCGTGTTTATTTATTTAAATAGTTTTAAACATTAAGACGGAAAATTTGAACACATTCTGGACAAAAATTCCACTAATTTCACAATTTTAAACAAATAAACTAATAATTACATTTTATTTATTATTTTTAACTCTTCTCCGCGGACCGGCGATCATACCTCCGCGGACCGGTGCCGGTCCGCGGACCACCACTTTGGGAACCACTGGTGTAGCCTATAAATTGCTTTGGCACACAAACTAACTGCAGGGCCTAATTTTGTGCAACATTGACGCAGGTCAATGAGTCAACTAAAGGAAGTTAAAATAAAACTGCTTAATGTCAGTGATATTGAGCTGATAGAATGGATTATGCGGTACACTCAGGCGATATAACAAGTCGTAAACAAGACTAGCGAACCACGAGGTTCGGTGACACACAAAATTAATAACTTCTTACTACATGTAATTATTAACATTGTAAACATTCTGCATAACGTCCTATGTTTTCACACACTATTGTAGCCAAGATGCACTCTAAAAAGCAAAAGCCTTAGGCATTGTGTAATAAATTTTGAAAACGGGAAATGCCAGCTCACTCTTCAATGGATCTGTCAGCTGCAAACCTTGGACTAAGGTAACTTGCAGAATGCTGGCCAATAGCAGGACGAAGACAATTTTCATCTTCATAATAATTACTCTTTCTGTATGCGATACCGCTACAATCAGATACATTAGGTTCAAATTTAAGCTCTGAAAGTTACAGTATTCAATTTTTGTGGAGTCAGTCTCTTGCATTCTGTGTGTCTACTTAAATATGGATACACATTATGAATGAGAAATATTATAACGTAACCCGTCCAGCTGATTTTCTTAACTGTTCATCTTCTGTTACTTCTGACTTGGATTAAACCGTCGCTGGTGAGGGTGTCATCCACTCGTATCCTTTGTCTTCATGCCTTTCTTTGTCCGACGTCTTCCGGTTTCAAAATTATTTTATTCGCTCTTCTCTACTCTCCAGGTCCACATTTCGAAATCATTTAGTCTTTATATCCTCTAATTCCATGGAAGGCTATATTCAATGTCTCGCATAATTATTACCCTATGCTTGCACATGATATTCTGATGTAAGCTTATAAATTTAATCTAAGCCACAATAAAACGAACGGTAAGTAGTCCTCATAAGATTAGCAAATAATTTTACATTACAAAGAGTTGTCAGACCAAGAACAACGTCAAACAAAACAACACCAACAGACTGAACTATAACATTATACATTTTGATAGTATCATAGTCGAGAACTTCTCCGTGTTTCGGTCAAGTCTGGAGAAACGACGATGACGGTTAATTATTGTCGTTCAAAATGAAAGTATTGAGCAACAGATATTCTTGTGCATTTGCAGTGAGCAGAAGTTCATGATATCATTCAGTGCACCCAGAGAAAACACAGGCATTGATCAGCTGATAAGACAAGACACAAACATCGATCAACTGATTAGGTTGCTTGAAAATAATATTGTCGGGAAACTGGGCCGGTGATGTTTTCCTTAGTGTGTCTAGATCTTTACTTTGGTGAGTACGCTTTAGCCAATCGGCTAGAAGGCTTGTAATAGACAGATTTGAATGACAAAGTCACTGTTCTTTTTCTCTCTACTTTAATACTACTAAAATACTCAACGTACACCCTATTCAGTTCTACATATAAACGCTAATTAATTAACTCGAGTCATAGTCTGTCTTTTACTTATATAGTAGCATTCGAACCTTTGCTCCACGCCGTCCACGGAATGTCAAGCTTCCGATGTCCCACGATGTCAATCGCTCTCCACGGCCTTCCTCGTTGCCGAACGTCTACGGATGCTTCTCGTCTCCGGTACTCAACTCGATGCCGAACTCTCAACCGCTTCCGAACTGAACTCTCGAATGGCCGTTTCGGGCCTTCTTATATACTGTTTCTTTCTCTATCTCCAGGCCCTGTCTAGGTCCGCCCATCGGAAGCCACTAACGCTGTCTAGTCTGTCAACAATAGTCTGGTCTGGTCTGGTCTGGTCTAGTCTGGTATGGTCTGGTCTGGTCTGGTCTGTCTAGCGGTAATCGCCTGTCAGCTGTCAAGTCAAGTCTGCGACTAGCGGCAGTCAACTGTTAAAAACATATTATAATAGTCTGTACCAGCGGCCGCCATACGCTTCCGTAGCGTTGAGTTTGTGGGCGTGGATAAATCGGTCTGCTTGCCTGCCTGCATGCATCGACAGCCGTCGCTGTATGTCTGTCAACGTCGGTTCAAATTACTCTACGATATTATTGTCTTGCTTAAGTTGTGCACTGAGTTAGAGATCACAGAGAAAGGCCTACGCCCTAAATTTCGCGGTAGTTTTTTCGTGTGAAGCAATAGGCTACTTTATTTCATACCATCCACCGATTGTGTCAAACCATCTGCACTGGCCTGAGTCATTCAGAAACAGAGAATTGCAGTGAAGGATGAGCGGGATTTTAACCTTATTACTCTGTCTTCGGATCCCATGGTTAATTCTTCTTTTCACACCCCCAATCCACTGGATCATATTGTCCGACCCAGGGTGCAATCCGGCCATGGCCCCCCATCAATGTCCATGGGAGTGCTCCCCCATCTGTTCAGGTTTCAAGAAGTTATTGATCAAGGGTGAAAATAGGATATGACTAAAAACAGATGGTCATTTTAGCATTGGCTTGAAATATAGCACATGCCCAAGAGAGTTGGTCGATGAAATGACTAAAAAGGTCATTTATAAGCTATTTTGGTAGGGAAATTTGATATTATTTTCAGGACATTTCGACCAAATGACTAAAAAAAGGTCATCAGTTTTATCGGCCAAGGATGAACGAAAAAAATTTCCGCCCAAGGTCTAAAATTTGAAAAGTTCTTTGTCCGCCCCTGATACGACCCACTCATTTTCCTACAATCTTCTATGCACAGAAGCGATGTAAACATCATCAGATTCTGTCTAACTACTGTAGGGGAAGATTTTACGGATCACATGTACAATTGTCAATTGTACACATCTATATTACACGAGGCATCAAATCCACACACATAATTATGTTTGAAATCAGTTTGATGTTTGACACCACATTGAACTTGTCTTTGGCTCTATGCTGATAGAATAGGACTTAGGCTAGATGTTAACTATCTAAATGTTTATCAATAGAACAAATGAGGTTGGCATTAGACATGCCTATTGGCAGGTGGCAATTAGAACTCCTGTACCCTGGGCGCAGAGTTCCATTACATCGATTTCCATTAATGGATTACAGACCATGATAGCTCGAGGGTACGCGTACCCTAAAATAGAATACGTTAAAATACGTACGTAGGCTACCTTTCAAAAAATAGAATACGCGTATGGTACGTACCATACTTTTTTATACGAAAATTTTATTCATGGTTTAGTCAGGTTTACTCGGCGACCTTAGCCTACATAAAATCTGATGTCAACTGTAAGCTTATGCGTCATTGAAACCGGTACTTCCGGTAGCGTAGCAATAAATTTAATTCAATAAATTCTTCGGTTATAATTTATTTAATGCAAATTGTACTGTCTTTCTGAAGAGAGCTAAGTACACGTCACTGTTTTGCAAATTGCTGTAACTCGAAAGTTGCAGTAGGCCTTTGTCTATAATATAGCCTACGCATCAGTCAGCGATTCAGCGATGCCCAGAGAACATGGGAAGGAATGGACTCACGTGAAGTTTTGAAAAATGCGAAAAACAATTATTTGATTGAATGCAATTTTTTGACAAACAGTTCTGGGTGGGATCAGGCAATCGCATAAGAACACACCTAGCTTCGGCTCAGTTCTGCTGCAGCAGAACTGAGCCGACTGACTGACATCAGTGTATTAATTTCCTAACAATATTCCGCACTGCATCTGTGTAAGCCATGTCCGTTACTAGGCCTACGCTATATTATAGGCTACTAGGCTATGTGATCATAATTTCGTGTACGTTGTACGTTGATGTTGAGATCAATAAACTAAACTTGAAACTTAATTGCACGAAGAATGAGATCATATAACCTATTTAGTATTTACATATTTAGACTAATCTCATAATTTTTACACAAGACACGCGAGATGCGATTATTTCAAAACGAAGTAAAATATACAAGAAAGAAGCACAAATGATGTTCGTCTTCGTACCTTCAATATGGCCACAAACTATTATCTGCTGAGCCTAAACGGGTCGTATCCCATTTATAGGCTATGTTACACGCAGTAAGGGATTCTCAAAATAAAAATTATTGACGTTAATCAAACGACCGCCTGCTGGTGTTTGTGACAGGAGGTTGATTATATAAGACAATGCACCGAATATTCTGGATAATATTATTCGAAATGAATAATTGCGAAACAAAACATTAAAACCATATAGGCCCTAAGTGTATCAATCTTTCTCCCTCCTTCCATAATGCTACATCGGTTATTTTAAATGCTGTCAAACAGAACAAAATAAAAAGTGTTTCATCTGCATTTATCTCACTGTTCTTAATTAAGCATTAAAAGATATAATAGGCCTATTTTATATCTTTTAGCGCTTACTAAGCTTACACTGTCTTTTGTATAGCCCAATGGTTTTCAACCTTTTCCTAGTTGTGGATCCTTTCTCGAAGCATAGGCTACCTTCGCTAGCGGAACCCTCGCGTTTCACCCGTCCAGTATTTCAAGAAATAAGCTTAGGCCTACATAGGCTACAGCTTTTAACTGTAGGCTACTTTGCTTGCACTTCTGGTATCACATTACAAATACATGCCTTAAATTCTATAAGTGAAGGACCAGTTCACAAAACACTGTCACTGTCTGTCAGAGAACAACAGTAGTTCTATTTCGCCAAAAACAGTACCCGGTACTGCCGATCCATCTGACAGATGGAGAGATATTGAAAAGTGAAAATAGGCTCTATCCTGGATCAGTTTTGTGGACAAGACAGTTGTGTTAAAGTATAATAATATATCCTTGCTAAAGTTTGGGCCTACTGCAAAATTTGTGCCTGGCTTAAGTCCTGGACGCATCGTAGATTTAAAACACGTAGGCAGACACAATAACGATTCGTCTTTAACATAAAATATTATAATAGTTTGGGGGCTCAACCGTTGTGAGCATGGTGATCGACAAGAGGCTATAATGGGGTTGAGGGGCTTCAGCTATTTTGGCAAAATTTGGCTTTGTTTGCTGATTACGTCGTTGCAGATGAAAAAGTGCTTCTGTAACAGCAATCACACATCTGATTCTTGTTTCACGCATCTTATGTGATTTTCCGAGAAGCAAATAGCGAGTATGGACCTATAATTACAACCCTGTCGGTTAAAGATTCTGAAGCTACATGTAGATATGGGCTTAACTCTCAAGTTTTCCGTTGCAAAAAATTCGAATAGTTATCCGCTACCTCTGCATGAGAAATTTAATCACTTGCTTTCAAAATGAACGGATGAAAAGAAGAATAAACCAAACCAGTCGTTCGTCTTACTAGTGCTCAGCTGATTCTGTTTGTTCAGAAAGTCCAAATAGTTTAAAGCAAGTGATAAAAATGCTTTGTTTGTGATTGTCCGACTGGATAGATGAAAACGTACCGTGCCGTATTATAAACAATCTATACGCTTAGGCTATATTTCCATAAAGATGCACGTGCCTTCCGAACAATGCACGTGACTTCCGAACAACAAGTAATGAACCATAAGGACATAATTATACAAAGTAAGAATATGATAATAACATATAGAAAAGAATAATGCATCGCGTAATAAGCAAGAATGACTGAAAGATGTGAAAGAATCGACTCACTGCAAATAGCCTACTTTTGTGATTTCAGTTGGTGCCATAAAATTTCCATCTAGCTGCCGCGGAAACCATAACCGACGCCCGCGGAACACTTGTGTTCCGCGGAACCCCCGGTTGAAAATCACTGGCCTATGACGCAGTGACTGATTCTCATAATATAATCGTCAATCAAACCTACTGCCTGCTGGTGTTTGTAACAGGTGGTTGACATTATAAGACAATGCACCGAATATTCTGGATAATATTATTCTAAATGATTAATTTTAAAACAAAACATTCAGACGGAGTACCTTCATGCTGAAGCATACGTATTCTACACTAAGTCTTGTATTGGTCAAATGTAAATAACGTAAATTTTTCATGTAAATAAATGCAAATATATCATGCTTGATATTTTCAATTCCATTTTTCAGATTACAGCTAAATTAGACTCAAATGACAGCAAATATATATAAAAAATTGATGCGTTGTCTACAAAGAAAAATTTCCCCAAGGAGTTAAGTTAACCAAGAGAGTCAATTGAATGAAATTAGATTATGTGTTGTGAGATTGCAACAAAGTTTAAGTAGTCTACACTCTACAACAATATTAGGCTATAGAGGAAACTGGGGTCGAAAGTAACATAATTATTATAATTATGTTTTGTTGTATGTTAATCGTTCTGAAAAAAAATGAAAGGCTTTGTTAGGTTCATATTTTGTGCTTTTAAAAACATCTGAAAACATCGTGGAAAGATTAATAATAACCTCGAAGGCATTTCTCCATGTAACTTCTGCAGCGATTAGTATTTTAGTTACATATGAAAACATTGATAACAAACCACGAAGTGGGATGACGGATGAAAATCTGCAGACCAACACAAGAAGCGGGGTGATTTTATGATATTTTAAGTGCATTACCGTAAATGCGATGATTGATGCAAATTACAGTGTGCAGGGGTAATGTTTAGGAGGGAGTAATTTGAAACCTTTACACCTGGTTGTCTGGCATTAATAGGGTAAGTATTTTCTGTACAGGTTATAAGCTTACATAATTATGCGATTATGATTACTGATTACTGTGATTATTGTTTCTTTTGGCAAATTACGCGTACGTAGGCTACAGTAATGAAAAGCGCCTCATGGCGTAGACATTTAGGCTACTAGAAAAAGACAACGCGTTCAGTAAATAGGCCTACAAGGATCAAACGATTTTGGCGATATAGGCTTATTTATTGTGAAATGCATAAGTTTGTGAGCTCGCTAAAACTTGCTCTATGCCACGGAATCCTCACAATTAATGTAAACAGCGTAGAACCGTTCCACTATCTGGTCTTCCATCATCAACACTTCAACCCCTATCTTCGGTTCATATACAGCCGCTTACCTGATAAAAGGTCTTGTTCCCAGGACCACATCACTTCAACTCTGAAACAACTACACTGACTTCCCATTCGTGCTCGTATCGCTTTCAAAATTTCCCTTCTGATGTTTCATATCCACTACGGAACCTCTCCTACATGGCATCTATTGCAGTGTTTAAATCAAAATTAAAAACTCATTTTGTTTTTAATGCATTGTAGGCTAATAATAATAATATGTAGAGATTTAAGTTCCATAACTAGATTTGTAGTGAAGCGCGCTGTTGTGCAAGACTTGTTTGTGTTAAAGCGCGATATACATGTAAATGACTAATTGTATTGCATTGCATTGTATTGTATAATTAGCCGAAGTCAATCAGCTGACTCGTGGTAGTTAGGCCTACTACCAAATTTGTCAGCTACATGGCATAATCATCTTGCTCTCTGTGCCAGGATGCTGCTGCTGCCACCTTTGTCCACGATTTTGTCAACGGCCGCTTGGACCACTGCAGCTGCTCCTTTGTGGTTGTTTGCCTATAGTATTAAAAGCCCGACTAGAACGTGTTCATCGCTCTGCAATCCGGCAAATTGGACGAATTTGCCTCTGTTTCATCTTACATGCATGGCACCTTATGCTGGCTCCCTATCTCACAGCGCATCGAATACAAAATGGTTGAGCTGGTTTGGCGTTGTCTCCTTGGTTGGCCTATCTGAATGAGCCCTGCTGTCCAGTAGACCTATCTATTGAATCATCTAGCTCGCAGACCCCTTCTCTCTGCCTCCAGTGGAGAGCTGTTGGTGCCTCGTGTTGGAACATCAACCTGTCGGCGTCACACTTTCTCACTTGTAAGTCCATCTGGAAAACTCTGGTTGCGATCATTGACTTGAAGAAACATTAAACAGCGATGAAACGCTCCACCAAAAGCCAAGGAAATAAAACACACCTGAATTTTAAGGCAAAAAGAGATAGCTTGACAGATTAAAATCATTAAATCGTTTATTTAGGCCTATTATGCATCATCGCAATGTAAGTTTAATTTTTATAAAGTCTTGTTTTCTCATTTTGGTTCTGAGATTTTGCCGACATTTTTCTTCCGATTCAGAGGTTTAAAGGGTGACACTTCTGTTCCTGTGTCACTCTGGTGTAGTAGCCTACCTGCAAACGCAGTGCCAGTCACTTTGGTCTCCGCAATCGCAAACGCCGTTACAGCAGTTTGCAGTTATGTGACATCCCGATCCAAGGGGTAAACAGCCAACTTGAGCCAACATGTCCATGAACCTGCGATATACAAACAACGAAAACATAGACTGACCGAACGACGGTTTCACTGACTCACTTATTTAACAATAGGTCGGTTTCGTCACTTTCGTGAAAGTCTGACCGACTATGTGATTGAGTGCTAACTGAATGACTGCATGCATCACTGATTATCTTGACTCGGTTATTAAGTCACTCATTCGCTCGTTCGTTCGCTGACTAATTCTCACATTCTGCCGCTCGCAATCAATCATTCATTCAGACATAGGTGTAAGAGACAGGAGTTCAGATGGCGAAAGTGCCCGCCGAATTTCGGGCGGTTCAGTTTTGTCGGGCAAGTAGCCCCCCCAGAAACTATTAAACCAACAAATCGAAGTTCAACACTTCTTAGCACAGCCCCAGCTCTAACTTACCCGATTCGAGTTAGTAGCTATAGAACTACGAGGTCGCAACCACCATGAATAGTGGATAGTGCTAGTAGAAAATCACGGAGAAATTCTACACGATTATATTGTTCACGGTAGCATTTGGTAAGCATTGGCAATAAAAACTGAGGGGCTTCAGAAAAGAGTAAAATAGTATTTGGCCTATTTAAAGACGTGCCAGAAATTTATTCATGAACTACGCAAGGATGGTGAAGAAATATTTCAGCTTTAATAGTTGCAACAACTATTGTAGTAGCATAACCCCTTAATATAAAGAAATAATTCAAATCAGAATAAGAATATAAAAAGGCTAACAAAAATGAGTACTGGTTTAGTGTTTATAATATTGTAACTATAAGGCACAGCACAGTATAAAGTAAATAAGTGTGAAGTAAGAAGTAATAGATCAGAACATTAAGCGTTATCCAATTTCAAACCAGTGTTTAACTGATTCGCTAGGTGGCGGGTTAGTAAAGCCAATCCATTTATACTGCCTATGTAGTTAAAAAGATTAAAAAATAAATTTGTGCCAATCAACAAGACAGTGAGGAAGAAAAGGGGGGCAAGGGAAAAGTAAAACCATCAAAATAACGCAAATAGAAGCGTGCCAAAAATACAACGGATGAACTAATTAGCTTTAAAAATTAATACAAACACCTCAGATAAAGCAATAAAACTAAACATATCTACAAAGGTGCATGCCAAATAACATAATACATAAAAAAAATACCGAACTAGGCCTACCTAAACTACGGTTCCACGACAACTGGTTCACCGACAACTGGTTCAACGACAACTGGTTCACGGACAATTCGTTCACCGACAGCTGGTTCACGACATTTGTTACACGACAATATTATTGGAGCTGGATTGGAGCTGGATTGATGAAAATATTATTGCTTAAATTGGAGCTGGATTGGTAAAAACGTTCTTGCTAAGTCTGGAGCTGTGTTGATGAAAATGTTCTTGCTTAAATAGGAACTGGATTGATGAAAAAACGCTCGTGAAATGGAAGCTGGATAGTGGCATTTTATGTCTGAAACAGAAGCTGGATTAATGAATAGAATGCTTGATAAATGGAAGCTGGATTGATGATTTTCATTCATGTATTTTAACATGCATCCAGCTACCATTTCTCATGCGCTTTATCATTAATCTGGCTTCCATTTCTCAAGCGTTATTTTTGTAAATCCAGCTTCTATTTCACTTATAAGGAACCTTCATCCAGCTTCCATTCACCATTTCCCAATGAGCCAATAATATCGTCGTGAACCAATTGTCGTGAACCAGTTGTCGGTGAACGAATTGTCCGTGGACCAGTTGTCGTTGAACCAGTTGTCGGTGAACCAGTTGTCGTGACACCCTAAACTACACAAGTGAGCTAAATCTAAAAACAATAGTACCAAGCAAAACAATGCATAGGCAAAAAAAGTAGGAAGCTAAACTCCATAATATCCGCAAGTACATGTAGGTCCAATAAGGGTAAACAATCACAGTTGAATCCAA
>OX243814.1:3836070-4098570 GCA_945859605.1 Lumbricus rubellus | reverse complement strand
CCCTGTGCGAGGCTTGAACCCAGGTCGCGTGGATGACTCTCAGTTTAACGACCAGAGCACTCTCAACTGAGCTACGGACCCCCTTGTCGTATCTGAAAGGCTACTGCAAGACCTCCTATAGATAGGCCTACCGGAAGGGGCACTGCATAAATTTTTATTGATTGATTGATTTGAATGGCGCAAGTCCGTCAAATTTACCACAAGCAGTCATTTTATTATGTCCTGTAGACCTATTAGGTTATGTACATGTGTGTACGCGCGTTTGTGTGTGACTACATAATTATAGTCCAGTATTATAGGTCTATTGGTCATACTTGTCCATAATATTATGCCTAATAGTAGGCCTATGCTGATTATAAACATTCAGCGAAGGATTATGTTGAAAGAGAGAGTGGACTGGATCATCATGTTAAAGTCAAGAAAATATTAAATCGCTAATTCTTCATATTCGTCACTGCCTTTCATGGCTAACTTAACCTTTATTGACCCAACGTTCCCAAAGTGGAATATATTATTATTCAAAAATTTAGAGTGACGGTAAAACCTAATGTAAGTCATATCATAGATATTCATTTACTTGACCAATTCATTTACTTGACCAATGATGGGGGCATGTTTATTTACTTTTATTTCAAGTCTGTTGCTGCTAAATATAAGAATAATTTTGATGAAAATTTGGCAAAAAATTGCATTTATGCTAACAAATATAAAAAATTATTGTAGGTTACAAATGCATGATAATTAATTGCTTTTATTGTACATTTGGATTGAACTGTGTCTATTATTCCTGGGTACAATGGTCAAATAGTTTAATAGTAGTGCCACAAGAGTGAACTATATATTATATATTATGCAGCTGATTTTACATATGTTCCACTTTAGGTAGCCTACGTTGGGTCACTCTCGCTATAGCCTATGCATCAATATTTTTGCGTTTTACTGACATTTGCACCGTTCGCTGCAACATTTACATTTAGGCCCTATTGTAATTATTGTCATTCTAATAGGAATATGATTATTTATAGTAACATGATTATTATTGGGTCCATTATAATTATTATTTTTTGGCCTATTTGATTATTATTATTGTGATTGGTTTGTTTCGGGGTTTGAGCAGCTTGAAAAGTGCGTTGAGCCTTCTGCAGCATGATGTTTTCGGTGCGCGGACTATAATTGACCACCGGACGGTTGACCACCGGACGATTGATCACTGGACGATTGATCACTGCGGACGTTTGATCATCGACCGGTTGATCACCGGACGATTGATCATCGCTTGATTTATATAAAACTTTTCGACACAGACTCAATGTACCATAATACTCTATTTAATATGTAGCCTAATTGAATAATAATACGAAGTGAAATGCGAAAATATACTCAAGCGACTGTAAAGCGTTATTAAAAATGTTTGGACCTTTAATGGTAAAGAACAAAAGAGGTTTATTTGGAATGCGTACTTAATAACTGCGATGTGCTATTTCATGTAGCCTATAGGCTGTGCACATAATAAGAATTAAAAGAAGCATACGATGTTTATCTTTACTAGCGGTAAATACTACATTTTTCTTTCATCCTTAGTTAATAAATTTAAGTGACCCCTAGACCGGTGGTCAATCGTCCGGTGATCAACCGTCCGGTGGTCAATCGTCCAGTGGTCAATCCCCTAGAATCATGTTGTCAACGTATATTTGAATTCTGATTAGCCTATATAATTATTCCGTTTTCCCGCAGGTGTGTCGTTAAGGGCAGCATATAAATGGGATGGAGCCCGGGTAGGGTACGGTGCAGTGGCACCAAGGTGAAAACAAAGTGAAACATTATTTTTGCCATGAATTACATATGTTGTCTTTTTGCGTGGTGGGCCGTGGAGGGGTAGGAGATGGGGAGGGTTAGGCCTCAGTTGGGGTGGAGGAGGGTGGGGGTCGGACGTTTGGGGTATGGGGTTGTAGTGAGCCGGGTGGGGCGAAGTGAGTAGGGCTGGACGAAAAACCGAAATGTACTCAGACTGTTTAGTGGTGGTGTGGAGTATGGAAGGGTGGGGCGAAGTAGGGCGTGTGGTGAGGGCGGTTGGAATATGGGGTTGCAGCAGCCGGGTTGGATCAAAGTGGGAAGGAAGGGTCAAGCAAAGTAAAATATTATTTTTTCATGAATTTCCTATGTTGAGCATTTTACGGGGTGGAGCAGAGTGAATGAGTGGAAATGGGGTGTAGTGGGCCGGAGTTGGGTGGCGGTGGGCTAGGGTTGGACGGTTGGGTATGAGGTTGAAGTTGGCCCGGTGTTTTCTAAGTGAGGATGAGGTTTGACCAAATGACCAAACAATTACTTCAGACTGGTTGGTCTGTTGCGGGGCGAATTTGAGGAAGGTGGGGTGGGGTGGGAGGGGCTGGGACTGGGGTGGGGCTTTTGTGGGATACAGTCTGGGTAGTGGTGTGGAGGAACCGTTATGAAAACAAATTGAAACATTAGTTTTCTTAAATTTCATTCATTGAGCATTTTATGTGGTTTGGCGGGGTGGAAGGGTGGGGCGGAGTGGAAGGATGGGGAATGGAATGGGGATGGGGTAGGGTGGGGTGAGTAAAAGTTGGGGTGGATGTGGGGTTAGAGTGGTCCACAAAATTCATCTTGCAGATTTCAGTTCTCCACAAGGCTTTGTTTTGTTCCTTATCATGATTATAATAATCACCAAAAATTTCAATGAAAACAAATGAAATTTAGGGGTCAACCCATTTGACACTAAGTCTTTTTATGTTATTTGGACAGATGTAGATAAATTGTTCCGCAATGGTTAATGTACGACCTGAGCGACACTGAGCGCTGTTTGGGGGAGATTCCATTTCTCAATTACTTCAACACGGGCCTGAGAGTCACCTTCTTTTATGTCGCAAACCATTTTTGGGATTACCAAGAGCTTTTCCGGGCAATGTCACATTGTCCAGTGACAATCATAATAGATATATTCGGTTCATATTTTGCCTTTCATCAGTCGAAGCTGCATGGGCAACATTTTGATTTCTCAGTGAGGTAATAGCAGGCCTGCCAGTGTACACTCTTGTTCTTCCAGTGCAGCTGCTTCTTGTCTTTCTTTTATGAACTTCTAGAAAATGTGATTTCTGAAATTAATGTCACAACCAATCGCCAGTGTGGCAGCTCCATCTGCAATCAGCATAACGGACTGGAAGGCCAACACGTTACAAAGCACCAACAACTAAACTAAAGAAGATGTTCTTGGATCTTTTTGATAATGAGGCAGTTAGTTCTGTTCTGTTCTGATCTCAGCCATCCTCCATCCGAGGGTCGGCCGCATCATGTACAATGTTCCTCCAACGATTCCTGTCCTCCGTCAATCTGATCATTTCTCCCAATGTCAATCCAGTCCACTCCTTAATGTTGCCCAGCCAGTTTGTTCTTAGTCTTCCTCTTTTCCGGTCTACTGGCCAGTGGCGGCGCCAGGATTTAGGGTTTGGGGGGGCTGAAGCCCTAAGCCCAACTTAAGTTTTTTTACGAAGCGCCGAAGGCGCCAAGTTTGCGAGTGCCAAAGGCACGAAGCCCGTACCGACTAGGGGGTCTGGGGGAGCGTCGTAAGCTCCCCCAGCGGGGTCTGGGGCGGAGCCCCAGCGACCAGCGAATTTTTGGCTGTGTCGACCTCAAATGGAGCCATTTTAGGCTCTTTTTTGACAGCTATTTGTGAACGATGAGGTCGCGAAAACTTCAAAAATAAGTGGTTTTTTAGTGTCGCAAGCTACCAGGATAATGTAATGTAATGTAAATCTTCGAGAATTTCTCAGCGCCCACAAAAGCCACGTCAGGGAGACCAGCTTATTCACCGGCGATAGGCCTATATCAAATCAAGTCCGCAATAGCCAGAGCTGCCGTTTCCGTTCCGGTGCCAGGTCAAAATCCATGGAGGTCAAGCCGAGGAGACAGCATGGTGCTACGGTGGTTGTCGGTGATGGTGGTAGTTATGGAAACTGATTGGAATCTGGATAGGATAGCTTGAAGAGTTCGGTTTTCAGTCGTGAAAGGAAAGCAGCAGAGGTGAGTGCAAGCGGAGGAGAGGTTGAATTTTGAGGGGAGATTAGAAACAATAGAAATCAAAATGTTAGTGTAAAAGAGAAAGGTTTTTGTCTTTGTCGTAAGCTCCAGCAGCGGGGTCTGGGGCGGAGCCCCAGCGACCAGCGCATTTTCGGCTGTGTCGACCTCAAATGGAGCCATTTTTAGGCTCTTTTTGCCAGATATTTGTGAATGATAAAGTCGCGAAAACTTCAAAAATAAGTGGTTTTTTAGTGTCCCAAGCTACCAGGATAACAATATAAATCAAAATGTTAGTGTAAAAGATAAAGGTTTTTGTCTTTAACGTAAGCTCCAGCAGCGGGGTCTGGGGCGGAGCCCCAGCGACCAGCCCATTTTTGGCTGTGTCGACCTCAAATGGAGCCATTTTTAGGCTATTTTTTGCCAGATATTTGTGAATGATAAAGTCGCGAAAACTTCAAAAATAAGTGGTTTTTTAGTGTCGCAAGCTACCAGGATAACAATAGAAATCAAAATGTTAGTGTAAAAAAGAAAGGTTTTTGTCTTTACCGTAAGCTCCCGCAGCTGGGTCTGGGGCGGAGCCCCAGCGACCAGCGCATTTTTGGCTGTGTCGACCTCAAATGGAGCCATTTTTAGGCAGTCATGGGCGGTCGTCCGTAACTGCATGGACGCCGTCCATGCAGCAACTTTCCCAAACCACTTTCAGCCCTGGGCTATGCAGTCATGCAGGCAGTACTGGCCAAATAAGTGGCAGGACGGCGTCCAGCCTCGAAAATAAGTGCCTGGACGCCGTCCATGACCGTCCTGGCACACTTTAAGCCCTGATTAATAGCCTACTCAGGTCATTTTGCCAAATGAAAGTGATTGGGTGTGTTGGAAAAGATTCTGAAAGAGCGAGTCTGCAAATAAAGCGAGTCACAACTACTAGTGTACATGTACATGCAGGCTAGGTCTGGACTGAAAGTGAGACGGGTCTGTCAGGGTCTGCGACCCGGCATTGATTTTCGTGACCAGCTGGTGCCGGGTATCAGTCGGGAAGCAAGTTTAACAATCTTTGGAAAAAACACCTTTAAAAAACCAGGTCGTCAGATAGGCTACAATAAATAGGTAAAAATGGCATGATTTTGAAATTTTATGAGCAAATGGCTAAAAAGGTCGTTAGGTACAAAAAATGGGTGAAATTTGTACAATTTTGGACAAATGACCAAAAAAGATCGTCAGAAAATTTTCGGCTGAAAAGCTTGGGTTCGTACGCCACAGTCAGACCCGGCAACTTTCCCAAACCACTTTCAGCCCCGGGCTATGCCTACCGGTAGAATTCGAGTTTTCTAGAATATTAAAGCCTATGGTATAAGCTTACAGTAACTTATTGGCAGGAAATCAACTTCGCAAATGCTATGCTTGAGAACCCTTTTCAGAGAATCGCTTGCTGCATTGGGCTCCGCACACCTCCGGGCTTAACTACAAACTTGTGGAACGTCCCCATGTCATTTTCCCCAAGTCTCCCCATGAGTGCTGCTGCTAATAAAAACCCCATTTCGTATGTGATTGTATAGGACTAGCTGGGGGCTGGAATTCCGAAAGGCAGGATGAAGGAGGTTGAGGTCCGGACCGGTCTGGAGGATGGAAGGGGCTGAAAGTCAGAACTGGCGAGATGGAGGGGCTGAGGTCCGGACCGGTCTGCAGGATGGAAGGGGCTGAAAGTCCGAACTGGCGAAATGAAGTGGGCTGAGGTCCGGACCGGTCTGGAGGATGGAAGGGGCTGAAAGTCAGAACTGGCGAGATGGAGGGGTTGAGATCCGGGCCGGTCTGGAGAATGGAAGGGACTGAAAGTCCGAACTGGCGAGGTGAAGGGGCTGATATCCGGACCGGTCTGGAGGAGTGAAGGGGCTGAAAGTCCGAACTAGCGGGAGGAAGGGGGCTGAAGTCCGGAGCGGTCTGGAAGATGGAGGGGGCTGAAAGTCCGAACTAGCGGGAGGAAAGGGGCTGAGGTTCGGATTGCTCTGAATCCGGGCTGGAGGGGAAGGGCTGCATGGATCCACCAGGACAATTTTGAATTTCGCCACAATAACATAGTTTGATTTCGGTGCCGTTGGTCGTTGTCTAGTTTCCTTATTGCGAAGAAAGCGTTATAGACATTTTCGGCTTTTTCGTTTGGGGGGGCTGAGCCACGTTTAGGGGGGGCTTAGCCCCCCCTAGCCCCCCCCTGGCGCCGCCACTGCTACTGGCATTGTGCCCTGCATGATGTCTTTCTCAATGCATGTTCCCTCTCTTCTCATGATGTGTCTAAAATAAATCAGTTTTCTTTCTTTTATTGTCTTCAGCAGATTTCTCTCCACTCCTGCCGCCTCCAGCACCCATTCATTTGTCCGTTTTCCGTCCATGATATTTTCATTATCAATCTCAGACACTTCATCTCGAACGCTTCTATTCTTCTCTCTTCCTCCTTCCTCAGTGTCCAACTCTCACAGCCGTATATGGCCACTGGCCACACCAGTGTCCTCCATAGCTTTATCTTCGTTGCAGTTGTTAGGTCATGACTCTTCCAAATCCTTTTGAGGTCTGTAGCTATTGCATATCCCTTTGCCAATCGTGCTCTGATTTCTGTACCGCAGTCGCTGTCTTCATCAATCGTCGCACCTAAAATCCTAAATACGTGTATTTGTCCACCTGTTCCAGTTCTTCTTGGTTGATCTTAATTTTACATTGAGCTGCTGTTGTTGTCATGACCTTCGTCTTGCCCGTGTTAATCTGCATTCCGTATTTCTTGCCCACCCTGTCCAATCTCTCAATCAATAGTTGTAACTCTTCCTCCGAGTTTGTCAGAAGGACAATATCATCAGCGTATTGCAAGTTTGTCAACCGCCTTCCCCCTATCTGCACTCCTCCGTCATATCCCTCCAATGTTTCTCTCATCACTCTCTCGGCCAAGATGTTAAGCAAACTTGGAGACAGGACACATCCCTGTCTCACTCCACGTCTGACTCTAAACTCTTTCGATAAAGTTCCTGTCACTTTCACCTTTGCTTTTTGCTTTTTGTACAGTTGTGTTAGCAAATTTATTATATGTCCTGGGAACTCCATTTCTATCATTGTCATCCAAAGCGTTTCATGAGCTATTGAGTCGAACGCTTTTTTGAAGTCGACGAAACACATGAAAAGGGGTTGTTGGTGCTCGTTGGCCTTTTGCATAATAATTCATAAGTTCGTGATCTGGTCCCTAGTCTCTCTGACTCTCCGAAAACCCGCTTGTTCCTCTGCCACTTCTGACTCTGTCTGGTTCCTTATTCTTTCTAAAATAATCTTCAACATAATCTTACTAGCATGTGCGACCAAGGCCACTGTTCTGTGGCAGTTAGTAGCAGCTGTTTATGCAGCCATTGTAGAGTGCAGACGAATATGTACTCGTACGATGACTAGGTTGTCTGATACTCATCATTGCATTAAATCAAATAGTAGGCCTATTCTTCTTCTGAATCCTGACTAGATGCCAACGCAGAAAGTTCGCCTACTGCTTCATTACTGCCTTTTGTCTTGCGTTCTTCATATCAATTTTCACCATTCTCCTGTCGTTGCCTGTTTCTGCTCTCATTTGCTGCTGTCTTTAGGTCTGCTCCACTCATGCTACTTGAAAATAGTCTTCTTTTTGCATTCGAAAAAATTCTCCTTCTTGCTGGATTTCTGTCATCACATTCTTTGAGAAAATATCGAACCATTTTTGAAAATCACTCTTGAACATGTATTCTTCATCCTGTCACTTGGTCTTTATAATGGTCTGTGAGTCTTCAGAGTTAGGTAATTCTGATAAAGCTTCGACAGTTTCCTGACACACCGGAAAACCAGCTGTGTTGGTATTCTGGCAAGCATCCAAATACAAACAACTGCATCACAGGTCATTTTGTAACTTTCCGGATGGGGCTTCCATTTAGTGACATGATGAAACTGAAGCAGTTGCTGTGCATCAAGGCTGTTTGGTAATCTTGCAATAGATAACCGAGAGACTGGTTTTCCCAATCATAGCCAGTGCTCTGGGTCGAATTTCAAACTAGACGAAGTCATGTTAGTCTAATAACGATGGTTAACATGACGTAAAGACATTATTAGCACTCACATAAAATGTTCAGAATGGGTTGACCTCTAAATGCTGCACAATCAGGCTGAAATTTTACAGGGAGACTATAATTATAACCCAAGTGGACAAAAATAAGCCCTGTGGTGGAGAAAGAATTCTAAAAACTTAATTTTCGGGCTATGGTTTGTGGACCACACTAATGTGGGGTATTAACCTTTCTGATTCACCGCTTTTAGAAAATAGCATATTTGCATCATTTGGAAAAAGTTAGGCCTATACTTTTACTGGCACTCCTCCGAAGTCCGGTCCCAAATTATTTCGAATGGCTTATCACATAGATATGCTTCTCCAATGCTTACTTATCCACCCTTATATAGAATGACGTCATTATTCAGGCCATTTTGTTTACCAGTACATTTCTTGACAGATTTCGAAAGTGACAATATGCATCCAGCTTCTACTTCAGATCTAAAAATACCTTTGTCCAGCTTCTATTTCTCGCTCCTTATTTTCGTCAATTCAGCTTCTAATTCAGATATAAAATACACTCATCCAGCTTCCATTACTCAAGCGTTTCTTCATCAATCCGGTTTCTATTTCAGCTGTAGAAATACCTTCATCCAGCTTTTATTTATCATGCGTTATCTTCGTCAATCCAACTTCTATTTCACTGTAAAAGAACCATCATCCAGATTCCATTTCTCTTGCGTTTTTTCGTCAATCTAACCTCCATTTCACCTGTAAAAAACTTTCATTAAGACTCCAGCTTCCATTTCTCATGCACTAATTCCGATTAAATTTAAGATGTAACCGGAGGTGAATTAATTTTTGCATGTAAAATTTTTTATAATGGGTCTCTGTGGTTAATTAGCCGACAAGTAGGCCTATCAATTTTCTTCAATTATGTGAACGTTTTGTAAAGTGACTGTGAGAAAAATGCTGTGAAATAATTTGGGACCGGACTTCGGAGGAGTGCCCTTTTACTAATGCATGATGCTTAGTCAAAGTGACCCAACGTTCCACTTTGGGAACAGTATGCCTAATTTTCAAATGAACTGGGGAAAATAATTTTTTTACTGATTGCGTCTGTATACAGGGTGGGCAAAAAAGATCCCTCTAGGTTTTTTGCCAATATTTTGGCCAGAAGCAAGAATTTTGAAATTAAAATTTGCAGTCTTAAAGGCCAGGGGCGCAACCAGAAAATTTTCCTGGGGGGTGCTCAGAATTTTTAGTGTAAACCCCGAAGATGCAAAGCAGCGAGTACCGAGGGTAGGCCTACGAGGCCAATACTGACTAGGGGGCCTGGGGGAGCGTCGTAAGCTTTCCCCCAGCGGGGTCTGGGGCGCAGCCCCAGAAACCAACGTATTTTTTTAAACTTTTGACATCAGCTAGAGCGCGTTTCAGGCTCTTGTTTGACAGCTGTAGGCCTATCTATTGGCAAGCTAGTCATGAACACTTCTGAAAAGCACGGTTTAGGACTTCAAATATGCCCTTTTCGATTTGTTTAGATATGACAAATGTCTTGGCGGAATTAATAACAAGTGTTTACTCTAGCCCCTCCCCCCCCCCCCAATAACCAGTGTTTTATCAAGTCCCTTCTGTGGGAATCGAGGTTTTTTTCTAGTGAAAATCGAGCATCCGACGAAATATCTCCACAGCACGTGGCGCTGACAGGGCAGTAGCTTTGGGAGTTGATGTGCCCCACCACATCAGAAATTTTCTAATTTCCACACTGCAATGGCAGCATTTTAAGCTGTCGTCTAAAGCAAAGATTGCTATATATACTATTTTTCAGTGCTGATAATAGTGGTTTAATCTTCAACGAATATGCTCACAATTATATAAAAAAAATTGAGTTTCCACGTTTATTATGCTACCATTTTAAGATGTCAACTTAGCAAAATAGCTCTATTAATTCAGTGCTGATAAAAAAAGAGTGATTTCAGATTTCAACATAGACCTAGCAGGGAAAGGGGTTTGAGTAGGGGGATGGGCTTCCTCCTCAGCACAGAATTTTTATTTCCACACTGCAGTAGTATCATTTTAGGCCGTCATTTTAACGAAATTTAACATATCATTGCTGAAAGACATGGTGTAAGACTTCAATGCCACTCTCCATTGCTTAATTTTTTAATTTCCATACTTTAATGGTAGGCCTTTAAGCTGTCATCTTAATACAATTGCTCATTTTCAAGGCTGATAGTCATAGATTTTATAAATTTTAAATTTAGCCTACTTTAAAATTTTAGAGCGTTGCCTCGCAATTACTTAAAATTTTGTGATTTGCACAATGCACACTGCACCGTGACTTTTAAAGCTGTCATTTTTACAAACAAACTCATGATTTTAGTGCTCAGAGACGTTATAATTATAAGATTTCAATTAATGCCCCTTCCATCGTAGAAGAATTTTTATTTACACATGCTGTAATGACAGCATTTTAGCTTGTTGTCGTAACAAAATTGTTCATTATGGATAAACAGTGGATTACACTGCAGAAATTTATAATAATATTTATGAAATATTTATGACATATTGGGGATATAAGTATCTCCGCCCCCTTACCACAAACTTTGGGGGTTTAAAACTTCAGAAGTTCAGACTGTTGCGACTGTTGCCTCACAGGTTACTTAGGCTACTTCTTCCCTATCGCCCTAAATATCCGCCATGACAGTAAGTTGTGCACATTATAATATAGGCCTAGTTACCCTAGTATGAAATAAGATCAAGGTAGGCCTATTATATGGCAGTTTATGTAATTCAATCTAATAAACAGCAACTAAAAACTACTATCATTTTGTCAAATATTCTGGGTGAAAAATCATTTCTGGACGCATTCGCCGCAGAAAATGTCTAGATCAAACATAGCTGACTTTATATATTTGAAGGAAAACAATAACTATAGGCCCAAATAAAATAGCACACATGTACGGTACTATCAATTAAGTCGTAACATACATGTATTATCAATAAATTGGTGAGACACTGTAATGTAAAGGCACAGGCGTATCGCTATTAATGCTTATAATTGATCACTAGACAAATTCTCGAGACCAAAACAAACTCAGGTAGACCAGCTAAACACTGAAATCTAGTGCTTTATGAACCACGAATTTGACTAAGATTATAATACAGAAAATTGAAGGAACTTGCTTGATTGTGTACCGATAATCTGAAAGACTGAAATGCCGAAAGATCCCCTACCCCCCCCCCACCCTCACCCACAAAAAACTCATCGGATTTAGAAAAATTGCGTGGGTCACCTTTTGAGCTCTGCGGGGTGCTCAAGCACCCCCCAGCACCCCCCTAGGTGCGCCACTGCTTAAAGGCACTTCATATTTACACATGGTGGCCAGATTTCATCTAAATATATCAATCAGAACAAAAGTTATATCACTTTTAGTGAGGCCACCCACCATTTTTGCCGTTTCAAAGACGTAGCGCAGCAAAAAGTAGCAAAAACACGATTTTATTAAGTCTCATCTCAGATAATTGTTATCAAATAGCCTTCATATTGCCAGATGGTCATTATTATTACGCTTTACAAAATAAACTGGGTACCAGCGTAGGTGCACGTCACTGAGAAGTCACTTAGCAAGATGACATCAAATTAGGAATCTGTCAGATTAATCATCAGGTCCTTCAAGAACTTTGCAAAGAGACTCAAAAGAAGTTTTGGCACTGGTGGTGGGCTCATTTAACACAAGTTCTGAAGCACTACCAAGTTCATTTGACAACAGTTATATAAGACGAGTCTTAATAAAATCGTGTTTTTGCAACTTTTTGTTGCGTTTCGTTTTTGAATCGTCAAAAACGGTGAGTGGTCCCGCTAAAGGTCGTATAACTTGTGTTGTGTTTGAAATATTTAGATGAAATCCGGCCATAATGTGTAAATGTGAATTGCCTTTAAGCCTGTAAAATTTCATTTCGAAAGTTTTACTTTTGGTCAAGATATTGGCAAAAAACCTAATTTTTTGCGTTTTGTTTTTGAATAGTAAAAAAACGAAGGGGGGGGGGTGGCCTCACTAAAACTTATATAACTTTTGTTCTGATTGATATATTTAGATGAAATCTGGCCACCATGTGTAAATATGAAGTGCCTTTAAGTTAAAGGCACTTCATATTTACACATGGTGGCCAGATTTCATCTAAATATATCAATCAGAACAAAAGTTATATAAGTTTTAGTGAGGCCACCCCCCCCCCCTTCGTTTTTTTACTATTCAAAAACAAAACGCAAAAAATTAGGTTTTTTGCCAATATCTTGACCAAAAGTAAAACTTTCGAAATGAAATTTTACAGGCTTAAAGGCAATTCACATTTACACATTATGGCCGGATTTCATCTAAATATTTCAAACACAACACAAGTTATACGACCTTTAGCGGGACCACTCACCGTTTTTGACGATTCAAAAACGAAACGCAACAAAAAGTAGCAAAAACACGATTTTATTAAGACTCGTCTTATATAACTGTTGTCAAATGAACTTGGTAGTGCTTCAGAACTTGTGTTAAATGAGCCCACCACCAGTGCCAAAACTTCTTTTGAGTCTCTTTGCAAAGTTCTTGAAGGACCTGATGATTAATCTGACAGATTCCTAATTTGATGTCATCTTGCTAAGTGACTTCTCAGTGACGTGCACCTACGCTGGTACCCAGTTTATTTTGTAAAGCGTAATAATAATGACCATCTGGCAATATGAAGGCTATTTGATAACAATTATCTGAGATGAGACTTAATAAAATCGTGTTTTTGCTACTTTTTGCTGCGCTACGTCTTTGAAACGGCAAAAATGGTGGGTGGCCTCACTAAAAGTGATATAACTTTTGTTCTGTTTCAAATATTTTGCTGAAATCTGCCATCGTGTGTGGATATGTATTTGTCTTTAAGACTGTAAAATATCATTTCGATATTCATACTTCTGGCCAAGATATTGGCCAGAAAAATTGAGTCGATTTTTTGTTACTTTTTGTTGCGTCGCGTTTTTGAATCTTCAAAAACCGGTGGGTGACTTCACTAATAGTGGTATAACTTTTGTTGTGTTTGAAATATTTTATTGAAATCTGGCCATCTGGTGTAAATTTGAATTGTCTTTAAGGCTGTAAAATTTCATTTCGAAATTCATACTTTTGACGAAGATATTGGCAAAAATCTTAGAGGGGTCTTTTTGGCCCACCCTGTAGGTGGTAAACTGTATCAAAACAAAATTCAGAGGCGATAGAATGACGATTTCAGTATCTGTGATGATAAAGGTTAAGGCACTGCTCCTCTTCCTAAAGACTAGTGTTACAGTAGTCTACCTTTGAAGTCGTGAATTATTTATTTTTTGGCAATTTTGTTGTGTGATAAGAGTTTTCATTTCGTTCTAGCTCAAACAGTAGGTCAGAAGAGTGATTTTATTTTAACGACCTCTCAAATCTTGATACTGGTGGTATATTGCCATCAACATCTCCCAGTTTTACATATAGAGTTATGTTATAAAACATTTACAACTGCAGTTGAACTTAATGCGCCATTCGGCTGTGCAGTGTATTGAACATATTTTGCAGAATCGGTCAAAGAAAAGGAACTGAAAGAGAACATGGATTCAGATGATGAGTCGACATCGTTTATAGGTAAGCATAGGCTTATTAGAACTAAAAGTACAGTTAGTTTATGTATCAGAATTGTGGTTCTTTTGTCTTGACTTAGCCTACCTCTGCCACGGTCATAATAATTATCTCTTCGATATGAAAGCGCATAATAGACCTACTTTGCCTCAACAGGTCCTGGAGTTCATTTCATGAATATTTGAAGTTTAAATACCTTTTATTTAAGTGTCCATAGTTTCAGTTAAATAAATATTAAAAATTATAGATATATTGCGCTAATCACTCCAAAACCCTTGAACTTAAGCCTATAATAATTTATATGACACTAGTAGACATGGCGAACATTAGCTCGCTTCAAATGATGTTGTGGAAAATATTTGAATAGGCCTACTAAGCCATACTGTCATATTATGTTTAATGCTATCTTAACTTTAGAAACCCGGTTTTCTTTTCTGTAAATTTGACATCAAAGCTTCAGCTAGTAGCCTACACGCAACAAAAATTATATTATGTCGCTTGCTATTACCAGAAATCACTGATTGGGAAATGTAATGGTGTTCATCAGAGTTGAATCAACCGCAAAACATCACTTTATGCCATAATTATCATTGTATGAAAAATGAAATAAAGTGATATTTGTAAGGTATACAATTTTATCTTACACAACCATGTTTTTGTTCCTCCTAGGACCTTAGACCTGCCTGCATGTAGCTGATTGGCCTATAATATTATATAGGTATTAGCGCTCTGTCTGAAACGTAAAGACTTCTGGTTCAAGCAGCAAATGAGGCGGCTACTGAGTAGGGACTTTAGGCTAGTTCGTTGCGCAAAATTCCTCTCGGCGGTCAGGGTCAAGGGTTATTCTGAATTTAGCAATTGGATTGCATTGTATCTTAGCGGGTATTAAAAAAGAGCTAAACAAATCGATGTGTATTGGTTGGATTCAGCTTTGCACTTGAATCTATTATTTAGAATGGAACCCATTGATGACTGATGTCTATCATTACTTAGGATACTTAAAACTTAGTTCTTCCTCGCGCTGGTAGCGAATCGGGCCACACAGCTCCTCCACACCACTCTGTCCTCCGCAATCCTCCCAGCCTGCTCCCACGTCATTCCACCGTCGTCCATATCTTGAGCGATCGTGTCTCGCCAAGTCTTTCTCGGTCTCCCGCGTTTTCTCTTCCATCCCGTCGGTGTTTAATCTATTGTCTGTTTTGGAATTCTTTCGTTTTCCAATCTGTGTACAACTGTACATGCCCCAGCCCGCGCAGACGCGATCTCTTCAACTTATCTTCCTTGTTCTTCCATTTTCATTTTCATTTTCTGTCTATCATTAAAAAAGTTAAAACGTCACTCACCTCATCACATTTTGGTTGGCATCTTTTGTTGTAGACATCGACAGCGATGACTGCTGCGAATAGCCTCTGCCTACAAAGACACCAAACGTCGTGGTTTGGAAATAAGATGCATTCGTCTATGTATATGTATGTATGTGCACTTGTTATAGCGCCCCTTCAAGCTCTCTCTCCTCAGAGGCGCTCCCGATGCAGAGCGGACACTGCATCGGAGTTTCACGCCGAAGCGCTGAGCAATTGTAAGTGAAGGACTTGCCCAAGGTCCTTACGCGGGGAGGTGGATTCGAACCTCGGACCTTCCGGCTCCATGGCAATGACGCCACCACTAGACCACCGCGCCCCGTCGGTAGGCTTAGCTGCTGATTATTACTAACTTGAGATTCTAAGATTTCAAAGCACCATAGGAAGCGTGTCAATGTTCACCATGTCTTGCATCATATAAATTATATGCCGATATTTATTGGATATTCTTCCATTTACGGTAGGCCTAGATAGGCCACGTAGCCTTTGCACATAATTATAATTGTCGCATGTGTATGAAAAGACCAGACACTGGCAGACAGTTGGTTGGTTTAAAGTCATGTAGCGTGTATTATGCATGATGTCAGAAAATTGTTGAATAAGCTTATTCAACTTGGCATTTAGCTGTCGATTTAAGACTTATGTGATTTCTTGCATTTTTTTCTTAATTAAGGTTATTGTGTTAAGACTTTATAAGCCTTTTGAATTGTCATTGTGTCTGATTCGATTAATGATTACACTGTGCTTGGAAATTTAGTAAATCGGATAACTTAGATTAATAGCTAAGCCTATAGTTTATATTTGTTCAATAAGCACACAAAACAGACTATAGTTGGTAGCATAAGCATAATGCGTGCACAGTTGGTTCGTGAATGTTACACGGATGGTGGCTGTGTGCAGAACAGGGCCACTATTCTGGAATCCACATAGCACAAGATTCGGTTGATATATATGCATGGGGATATTCTTTGGACAACAAGTTTCAGCTTATTTCACAGAAGTAGGCATATGCCCACAACTTGTGCATGATCTACCTCATTCATTCATTCATTCATTCATTCATTCATTCATTCATTCATTCATTCATTCATTCATTCATTCATTCATTCTAGGGACTTATACGTTGCCCCTTCTAGTGCTCGGACCAGCCACGAGAAAGAAAAAAGATTTAAGCGATTAATTATTTTCTGAAATGAAACAAAAGTTTGACTGGTCAGAGGTTAAGCTTACATGTATAAACGCAGCTTTGAATGGAGGTAATTCCAGATGGACGGTCCTACAACTGGAAAAACTCGGCGTTGCCGGGTAGCTAAGAGAGCCAATGGAACTACATGTAGGAGTTGCTCCTTCATAGCAGAGCGAAGAGCCCGACGAGCTTCAACGTCACAGACTAAGCGACAGAGAATGCTAGGTAAGATGGACAGAACTTTCTCATGAGGCTATGCCAGTGCTGTTGCTGTTTTCGACCACGTACCTCAGTGAGACCAGTACTGTTTTCTGCTATGACTGCTATTAAGACTAAATACAGGAATCGGCTCTGTGAACAACGATTTAAGAATAGCCTATGTCTGACAAACTCTTACTTCTGACCAGAATGCAAGCGCAGCCATCACACTGAGATTTAATGTCCCAATTAAACAATAAAAATGAGAGTTTTCAAATATGTTTCGTACATTCTGCCATTCTCTTTTTACAATTTACATTATTACAATAATAATAAATTATTATTGTGAAGCTTAATTATATGCCACTATGGTGTTAAATCTGAATATTTATTCTCAAACGATGGTTTCCTTTGGGTTCCAGTTAGGTGGATCTCGTTGACATTCAGACGTTGCAAAGTGGGTCGGATGCAAAAATGGTTAAGAATCCTAGTGTAGATGTCATACTTAGCTCTAGTCTTCACAGTGAGGCCTAAAATTAATAACTACACATATTATACACATAATATAGCCTAATTATCTCAATGACTTACACTGAGTGGCAAAACGTCAACTCTTAAGCTTATGCACTGTTATGCAGGCTATGCAAAGTGCTTCTTTTGGGAAATGTTCAATGTCAACTACGCATCCATATATATATATATATACATGTATATATATATTATATTTATATATAGGGCCTAATATAGTATTCGGACGTTGGGTAGCGGCAATCGTACGGCCTATCGCCTTCAAAATTTCTCATGCCTAAGCTACATGCGTATATATGCTAATTGATGCAAACCTTATTGTAAGCATACCAGTAGGCCTACATGTAGTTCGTAAACTGTTTAGGATCAATCGAATGACCTAATTAAATCAAGTTTTCTACATTCTACGTAACATAAATTCGGGCAATGTTACTTTAAAGTTGCATGCGAATGGTCAATTTGTGCATATTGTGATCTGGTGAATGTTGGAGATTGAGCTTTGATTTCTTCTCCGTCCTCCTGTTGCATAAGACGCCTGACCGCACTCATATCCAGATACTCGGTTCCGTCAGCCCCTACAATCTAAAGATAGAAAGCATACGTATGATAAGCTACATGCAGCATAGTAGACCTACAGTAACTGCACTGTCTCTAATAAAGAATCATCTGTGCTCATGTTGCACAGTATAACATCGCGTTCAAATCCTGAAGGTACTTGTAAGTTGTACCAGTTTATCATATTGCTACAAGATAAAATTAACAAGAACATAATTATGTAGGCTAGGCCTATCTCACGCAATGGCTTACCACTCTTCTAAGAGATGCACTAGAACAGTTACTGTCGAGCAGTTCGGGTGTTCTACTTTCTTCAGTTTCATCTGGATTGGATACGGGTGAAAGAGTGAGACAGGAATCGACGAAATCATCTTGCATCTTCTCTGAAAATTATAATCTCACAGTATTACGATATTTTTCAGATTCCTACTCAAAGTTTTTCAGTCACAACATAATTAATGTTTCTCAGGAGTCAGTACTCCACTGTATATTGTAGTTGTCAATAGTAAATGCTAAGGTCAGAGAATTTATATAAAGAAATGATGCGTTACCCGTACAGTGAAAACTCTTCGATACGGTCACACCTGGTCACCTGGTGTCATTAGCTCCTGCAGCTTTGGCGACAGTCATGATGCATCCTCTCCAGCGTTTCCTCTCTCTTGTCGCCTCTCTTAGCGTCTCCAAGCTCATACCAGCAGGCCCAGATTTAGGGGTGGGCACAAGGGGCACAGTTCCCACGGGCCTCCACCACATAGGGGCTTCCACCACACAAGCAAGAATTTTGTACAGACGTTTTAGTACTGTACATAGCCCAAAGATACAATTTCGTGCAAATATTTTAAGAAAAGAAACAATTGAAAGAAACGTGAAATCCTGAAAGGTCAGAAATTAGTTTCTCTTGGTTATGAAGTCATGTCAAATTAGTGAAACTTCTGCGTGTTTTCTTCTTGGCAAATTCGGTCACCAGATCATCAAAGTTAATTTCACGCAGAAGGTCTGCTCTGCAGTGCTCATCAGAGCCAGATGGGACAACCTCTCATTGCCTATCGATGTGCGAAGTCTATTCTTAATCAGTTTCATTTTGGAGAATGAACGTTCCGCAGTACAGTTACTGACCATGAGCATAAATGTCTTCCTCATTTGATTGTCTGCTCGTGCCAGTACCCCGTCATGGTGTCTGGGGCGCAGTCTATTACTGTGTCTGTGAGACCGAGGGCGAAGAATTGGCCTATTTTAAGTTTTCGGTCATCTATACACCAGACCTAATACACTTCAGATTTAAACCTACTTATAATTATCAGGCAACGGTCACTTATGCAACCAGTTTTACAGCATAGGCTACAGCCTACACGTATGTCATGGAGATCAGCCTAATCTTTATATTTTGTAAGGTCTTTGTATCCTGCTGCAAGTTGTAGATGAGGCACCCTTGCGACGGCATTGCTGTGGTACGTAGGGCACCATTAAAATTTTTTTTTTTACATTATCCTATGTCCATTGCAAGGGCCTCCAGCACAGCGGTGCACACGGGCCTTCAGCACAGCGGTGCACACGGGCCTCCAGCAAAGCGGTGCACACGGGCCTCCAGCACAGCGGTGCACACGGGCCTCCAGCACAGCGGTGCACACGGGCCTCCAGCACAGCGGTGCACACGGGCCTCCAGCACAGCGGTGCACACGGGCCTCCAGCACAGCGGTGCACACGGGCCTTCAGCACAGCGGTGCACACGGGCCTCCAGCAAAGCGGTGCACACGGGCCTCCAGCACAGCGGTGCACACGGGCATCCAGCACAGCGGTGCACACGGGCCTCCAGCACAGTGGTGCACACGGGCCTCCGGCACAGCGGTGCACACGGGCCTCCAGCACAGCGGTGCACACGGGCCTCCAGCACAGCGGTGCACACGGGCCTCCAGCACAGCGGTGCACACGGGCCTCCAGCACAGCGGTGCACACGGGCCTCCAGCACAGCGGTGCACACGGGCCTTCAGCACAGCGGTGCACACGGGCCTCCAGCAAAGCGGTGCACACGGGCCTCCAGCACAGCGGTGCACACGGGCCTCCAGCACAGCGGTGCACACGGGCCTCCAGCACAGCGGTGCACACGGGCCTCCAGCACAGCGGTGCACACGGGCCTCCAGCACAGCGGTGCACACGGGCCTCCAGCACAGCGGTGCACACGGGCCTCCAGCACAGCGGTGCACACGGGCCTCCAGCACAGCGGTGCACACGGGCCTCCAGCACAGCGGTGCACACGGGCTTCCAGCACAGCGGTGCACACGGTCCTCCACCAAGGTAAATACGGCTCTGCATACCAGACTTTTCGTGTATTTCATCCTTCGATACGGTAGTCATAGAAATTCGGAGAATTATGATTACGATTACAATCATATTAGTTACAGGCGCAATTTAAAAAAATGACTATGACGAAGAATCTGCGTGCGTGTCATTGTCATAATTATTATTATGGTGTGATTAAATGGTGAGAATTTGAGGTTGAATTAACCTTTAGAAGGTTTGTTGACTTTACCGTATACTGGAAACTCTGTTTCAGACTTTTCTGCCAGGGTGGCAGCCGCTGGCAAACACACACAAACCACAGAAAATACATTAAGTAATTTACAACAGGTAGGCCTATAGGCTATGGTTATAAAATATTCGGAATCACTTGACATAACCTTGTTAGACCTACTCACAAGACTCACTTCGGTAGCATATATTTTGGCATTGGCCTAATTTCCAGTAGAGTCGCCTACATGACTCTAAAAAATTAGTTGAAAACCCTATTTAAAAACTGATTAAGTCTGACCTAAATTACCAGTAAATTTATGCCCAAATTTATTCCATCATATAAGTTATAAAGTGTGCCTACATTTTATCAATTAAATATTCTGGAGACATAATTATTTACATGCAGTTCCATTCATCGAAAAACGTAGTATCCGGGATATCTTGAGATTGCACAGCGTAATAATAGGCCTATATAATTGGACTTAGTGGCATTCAGCGTTTTCACCGTGATGAAGATTGGAGACAGCGAATGGCCTGCTTTACTACATTGTAATAGGCCCAGTTGTGTCGATCACCTGAAAACGAAATTGTTCTTCCACAATACTTCAAATTCGCGATTTATCGAGGAGCGCTTTTCAGTGGTAGTCTAGTCTAATAGGAGACGTTAAAGGTTTCTATTTGTAAATATACATGCTTTAGACAATCGAAGACTAATCAATAGGCTAGTAAATAAAATTATGGTCCTAATGATGTGCTTCGGATATGAACCTTTGACTTCAGAGTTTATTTCGTCGTAGATTGGATTTCCATTTTGCATTACTCCCACGTCACAATTTGGCACGTGAACTGCAAATAGACAATCATCACAAGGTTTTTGTTTGCTCACTTAAGGATTGGCATTGCTAATTCCTTGAAGACAGTCACATCTTTGGCTTGGTTAGAGTGCAAAGCGATACAGCTCTTCGAAGGGAACAGTAGGCTATTATTTTCAATAATGAAGTTCTTAACCATCAACAATTCAACATCTTCAATAGTAAGTAAGTAAGTAAGCCGTTTATTGACAAAGCATCAAACACGTACAAAAGAGCAGTAATCAGTACAAATTCAATGACTTTCGAGTGATCGGTGCATAAGTCAAAGGGTCAATCCAAAAGGTCGTATGGACCCGCTGAGGCTGGATTGACCCTTCCTTTCTCAATAACATTTGGCTATTGTAAAAAAAACAGTGCAAAGCACAACATCTTACACATGAAACGAAAGCAAACTGAAATGAAATGACACACAGATTTCAAAACAAAACAAAAAACAAGAAAAAAACAAATTATGACCAATTGTTTAAATCTAGTAAACAGAGATTAAACAGTCTTTTAATTTTTTCTTAAACATGTTAATGGTGGGTATAAGTGTAATATATTTTGGGAGGTGATTCCATATCATAGGGCCAGAACATTTAATCGAAAATAATTTCATCCTAGTATGTGCAACATCGGTGCGGTAGTGTAACAGAGTTCTAGTGAAATGGTTATGTACAGCAATTCCCTGACAAAAATAACCATCAAATGTCCTAGGCAACAATTTGTGATGATAGCGAAACATGAACAAACTGATTTGAAACTTATATATATCTGATAATCGTAGTATGTTATAGGTTCGAAAAATTGGTTTGGTACTGACAGACCAGCATAATAAGAAAATAGTTCGAATGGCACGTTTTTGCAAACTCTCCAATTTTTTTAAATAAAAACTATAAGTTGAGGCCCAGCAAATGTTACAATATGACAAGTATGGAAAAATTAAGGAATAGTATAAGCCTTGTAATGTAGCTTGAGAGAGACAGTGACGGATTCTTGATAGCACGCTAATATTTTTTGCTATTTTTTTAGATATCTGCTTAATGTGTTCTTTCCAGGTGAGGTGCTGGTCCAGATACACACCTAAAAATTTACACGATTCAGTCGGCATAATCATTTGACCATCCATTGTCAATCTGTAATCACACACTGGCGTTAGTTTACGGCGGGATCCAAAAAGAATAAAGTTTGTTTTATCAATATTAAGCGATAATTTGTTAGCTCTAAACCAGGAAGAAATGGTGATGAGCTCATGATTAGCTCTTTCAAACAATGATTCTATTGACTTATCAGATATAAAGGCATTCGTGTCATCAGCAAACAATATATAGTGAAACACTTTGGAAGTAGTCGTCAGGTCATTTACATATATTAGAAATAATAATGGCCCCAGAATTGAACCCTGAGGTACGCCACAACTGATGGGTTTACCAACAGATAAATGACCTTTAAAATAAACATGTTGTGATCTGTTGTGAAGAAAATCAGAAATCCATGCCTTACTTACACCTCTGATACCATAGTGTTCAAGTTTTTTTAATAAAATTTTGTGGTTTACAGTATCAAAGGCCTTGGATAGATCAAAAAATATTCCTAGAGAAAGTTCTCGGTTATCCATAGATTCTAAGATTTTACATTGTATTTCCAGGAGTGCCATATATGTGGAATGTTGTTTTTGGAAGCCGTATTGATTAGGTGATAGTACATTCATTTTAAGGAAATAATCCATCAATCTGTTATACATGATCCTTTCAAAGAATTTGGAAAAAAATGGAAGTATAGAGATGGGTCGATAGTTATTTATTTTGTGTCTTTCACCTGATTTATACAGAGGTATGACTTTAGCCATTTTTATTTCTGGTGGGATGATGCCAGTAAAAAATGAACTATTTATAATTTGAGCCAGAGGTTCGGCAATAAGCTGAATTGTGGCTTTTGCAACACTAGGATTAATATCGTCCATACCCGAACTGTAAATAGTCAGACGGTTGCGCAAATCGAGGTCGCTGGCATCAATTTTTATACTAAGTCCTGTTGACAATTTATTATACTGCTGTTCAATGAACCACGCGAAAAACACAACACTGATAGGTCTACTATAAGAAAAAACCGAGGTGATATTATCCACATTTCCAGCAATACTCCTTGTAGGCTTTTCTAACCTAAAATGTTTCAATTATCTTCTTTAGGTCTAAACATAAGCCGGAAGTATGAGAGTCTTGCAATATAAATCTCCATTCGAAATCTCACTCCATAGTTTACAACTAGGCCTACTGACATCTCGTCGATACATAATAATTATAGCAGCCTATATGTTGGATAGAATTTCTGAGGATGATATTATACGGCACCAAATAAATGCTTAGAGGCTGATAAAATCAATAGTAGGACTACATGATTGTATTGTATATCATTCAAGTAGGTCGCTTATGTAAAAGCAAGCGCATTGAATGGTTGCCTACTCTATACCAACAGTGGGCCATCGCTAATTCAATATGAATAAGTTTATGTTAATCTTGAATAAACATTAACTATCATTTTTATTTTCATAATCGCTGTTTTATATATATGACAGACAGAATCGAAATAAAAACTGCGCCATTAATTATTGTAAATACTTAGATCTAGGTAAGCTGGAGGCTGAATTTTCGTTTCATGCTCTCACCTTCTCTTCTTGCTTCTGGAGCAACCACATTTCCTGCGTAGCGCATCATTGGGCGTTCTAGATGACAAGCAGACAACAATGGGATAACTGAAATAATTATTACACAGATCAGCAGGGCTTCTTTCAAGAATTTTTATAGAACTGCACGATTCCTTTTCCTTTCCATCCTTCATGTTGAATTAGATCTACTCCCAATCGGAGAACAGTGGCCGTGTTCATTATTTTTAACTACAAGAAATGTTTCTTGTAGCCTAAGTTTACTGCACAAGTCCATTTAGAAAGCACGTTTTGGGTAGAACTGCAGGCTGAAAGGCCCTGCATCTCATAGATACTTTCCGACACAGCCTACATGACTGTACGTGTGTTACTGTAGCCTACTACGTATTGTACCATCTGTGCGAAACCTATACTCGGCCTGCGACTTCAGTAAATAGAAATTTTATCCTAGAATTAGCTGAGGAACCACAAGTGTTAGAGACATTTTGGACCTCTGATAGGATTTTCTGGGTGTCACAGACAAGTTTACCATTGGGTACCTCTCGCAGAATGACTACTCAGAGGTGCTCAGTGCTCACTGCACGGGAACTCGAGGGGAAAAGAGCTGCCTTTAAAGAATAGTAGACTCATGGGGAACGAGTGATTAGCTTTGTATTTTTTGCGGAGGAAAGACATTCCAGATGAAAGGACCAAAACCGCAAACGCCAGATGTTGGGCAAAAGCAGTCCTAGCCCAGAGGAAAAGTAGAAGAAGATGATCAGCAGAACATAATTAGAGAGATGAACATGATGATCATGAATTTTGCATAGCCTATGCAATGTATGCATGTATAGAGATGAATAGGCCTATGCTGATGATGGATTTTGTCTATGCGTGTAGACCTAGTCTGAGAGGTATTTGTGGTGGTTTTTCCAGCTGCACATAGGAATCCAGAAAGGAGGTTTTTTTAGTGGATGCGCGCAATGATAGAAAGCCAGAGCAACAATTCAAACTTGATACATGGAAAAATAAATGACTGCAATGTGATGGAGTCAGTCTATGAGATATTGGCTATTCAATAATTTTATAGCGGAATTAATTTATGAATAAACATAGCTCTAGGTCTTAAATCATGGCCTTCCGTCATATGTGGCCATATTTGAAGCCTATCTGAGGCACATTAGAGTGCAAAAATAATAGACATAATTATGAATTGGATATAACTTGCTTAATCTTTTTGAAATTACTTGATTACCTATTTCAATGTCTTCTGCCTGTGCGTAACCATTGAACACTTGTTCCTCCTGTACCGATTCAAACTCTTAAATAAAATTTTCTGAACGTGAACCATGATAGTCTATCATAATCAAATCAAACCAAATCAAATCATTTATTCAAATACGATGAATCATCTCTGTTTATTCGTTTGCATTTTAATATACAGGCATTTTAATTCAAAATCCAATGTCTCGATTATGGCTATTGACAAATAGGCCTGCTTTTTGTCATGCTCATGTAGTTGTAATTTCCCCCTAAGACCTACAAATGTTGGGTGTAAGTACAAAAATTAAACATGTAACTTGCCATCCACATGCCGGACAATGTCTGGACCAGATGCCGATTCTCTCCCAGCGTAGGATTGACAAGATTCTACAACAGAATCAACTTCTTCAATAGCTATCAAATTGTCCACAGTCTAATTATTCTAATATGATAAAATTAATTACAGCACGGGAATTTATAATCAGTTTAATGTCGTCCACAATAACGCCATTATTATAACACATAAAGTATCTTTGTTCGAACACAATAAATCAGAGATACCAGAAACATATTAGTGTAGATTCAGTAAAAAAGACGTAGGCCTAAGAGAAAATTAAAACTCCACTTTCATTCGTTTACTGTAGGCCTAAATCACAGACTCAAACTCACTATAACGATAAGGATTGCAAGTTTTTTTATGAATGCCTGGAAAAGAACTTACCAGAAATGCGTTTAATTGTCATAGCGATCACAACGACAAATAGAACTGCGCAGAGCACTCCAGCGACTATTGTAACACCACGAATCATGTTGGAATCTATAAACATAAGCGGATCCACTGGCAAGCTGCTAGGGCGAAGAATAGACGGACCGTAATTAGCCTACACCAGAGCAACTTAATATTGTATGGAGTTCGTCAATAGAAAACGATAGTGAATATAGGTCTAATACTTATAGAAAGAAGAAATAGTAGGATGCTGCACAGTGCTGTAGCGTAAAAATATTATAGCCTAATCAGTGGCCAAGAACTGGAACGTGTAAAACATTTTACCTAACTGGAAACGAGAAGTCACAAGCAATAGGATGCAAATTGCATTGGGCAAAGACATACTACTCAATCGAAAAACATTAGGCCTATGCATAAAGCTAACTACTGAGATTAAAAATGTGGAAAACACAAAGAAACAAGAGAAGAAGCTCTGATAAGAAGCATGGCAATAATACGGATCCGTGAAGTAGAACCTGCAAGGAACTTGGATATCAACGAACTAGGCTTTTTTGACAGAAATGAAATATTTTATATTTAAACTATTTATTTATTTCTCTATTTCTATAGCGCCTCTTCGAGCTGTCTTCTCAGAGGCGCTCCCGATCACATCGCGGACACTGCATCGGAGTTTCACGCCGAAGCGCCCAAAAAATTACGAGTGAAAGACTTGCTCAAGGTCCCTAAGTACTGACAGTCGCCTTGAGGTGAATTCGAACCTGCAAACCTCCGGCTGCAAGGCAATGAACAAAACCACTACGCCATCGCGCCCCACATATAGGGGCATGCACAGTGCACACACAAAAACAAAACACGATTTGACCATTTATGATGATCTGGGCCCTACATGTAAGGGCATTGCAGCTGGAGTATCTATCTAAAATTATAATTGTCTTCGTTTAGAGAGCCGTAAGTAGCTAACATTTGAATTGAATACCATTATTGGTGCTGCTTTCTGAGACACGAATTGTGACCGACATCGAAAGACTTTCTATTCTGTTTGTTGCCATGCATTCATACGTACGACCTTGCATTGTCTTCTCGTTTACTATCAAAGTAGAGTTGAATGAGGCAACGTCGCTTGAACCAGTTTCCCTCCAGGTATAAAGAGGAATCGGGTTTCCATCGGCGATGCACCGAATCACTTCACCATTCATATAACCATCCTTTGTTGGATCGATGGCAACAAATTTTGGTGGAACTACACATAATTTCAATACTTATAAGCATACAGTTCCAAACACCTTATAATACATGAGAAAACTCTATGAATATAATGGATCATTCTGCTGTTTTAATTTTATTTACGCTACTTCAATAAGAATTAATTGTAACTTTATTCACTCCACATCATGACTTAGAATGGAGTTAGAATCTTCTGGTATTTCAAGTAACACTGCTTTACGAATGGTTGAGACTTTACACGAGAGGTTTGCAAGAAGATTCCTATTTTATCTTTCAACCCCATTTGATAGCGAAACAGGAGGCAATATATTTCAATTAATAGGCCTATAATACTA
Source organism: Lumbricus rubellus (assembly GCA_945859605.1). Classification (NCBI taxonomy): domain Eukaryota; kingdom Metazoa; phylum Annelida; class Clitellata; order Crassiclitellata; family Lumbricidae; genus Lumbricus; species Lumbricus rubellus. The sequence goes on along the minus strand of OX243814.1, from coordinate 4,071,477 downwards.
GACCTATTTTCGATTCTGCACTCACTCAGTCGAAATTGATTACGCTTAGGTATTATCATTGCAGACTAAACCCTCTATGGCCTGTATGATATAGGCCTACCTTCCATCAAAAATTGACTGAAAGGTAAAGAAATTTCTATGCGTTGGTCTAATAGTAATTATTATGATTGTTTCTTGATATATAAAATACCGACACAACATATTCCTAAAACGACAGATAAGTCCATTGCAGACATTAATATGTAATGCGATTCATTTAAAACATTTTAAACAATACAATGTAGAAACTCACATTCGACGATCAACTGATGAATCCATACATGTGTAAATTCTGGAGCGTTGTTTGCTTTTTGTGAGTCGCTTCGATAATCAGGGGATAACAGAGGTTCAAAGTATGTTGCACAAGATAAATTTCTGTCATTGTCTCTCGATGAAACGTACTTATTGAATACAGTCACATTGCCAGAGCCACTGTAGTTTGTTAGCGTCTTAGAGTGAATTCCATCCATTCCAGAACATTCAATTACTGGGTTAAGACTTCCACTGTAGATGATGCTGCAGGAAATGTGCAGACAATCACCTTCCTGCATAACTGTTGCGTTTGAGTAGCATTCTGGTTTGGAACCTGGAAGCAAAATAATCGTATCTAGCCTCAATTTATCAGTGCAATAAGTGCATCACATTATTTTAGCTTAAAAGGTTGCAGGGTAATCTCAGGATTGTATATAATGTATAAAGAAGGTCATTTGGCAAAAGACAATCGACGATACCAAATCTATGGTATTTGACATGTTTTGGTAATGGATTTGAAATGACTATTTTGAGAACCTCAAACATACTGAGAAGATGCCTTGAATAAGAATCGTCTGAGGGTTAGAGCTCGGAATAACTGCGCGAAATTTGGATGAAAAAATCGGGGGTTTTGTAAGAAATAAATGATGATAATGTTGAATGCCTTTAAGATAACATGGTTGTAATTTAGAATTATTCCATTGTTAGAAAAATTCTTATAATTGCATTGTTAAATAGATCACTACGACGTCAAAACCAGGCAGCATACCAATTACAATCAGCTGAGCAGTTCCAATACCAATCACCGATTCATTTCGACTCGTTCGAATACATTTATATGTTCCAGCGTCATCAAATGCTGCACTATCTTTCGTGAGCTGTGAATGTCCAGTTCCTGACTGAACAATCGTGAAGTTGATAGCACCATAGATTTTTGTAATGTAGGATCCGTTTGAAATTAGTTGCTCGTAAAGTTTTCCAATCTTCTTGACTTTCCAAATGACAACTTCTTCATCTGAGGTTGTTCCGCATAGGAACTGTATTGGATGTCCGACTGTTACTGCGAGGTTTCTTGGATAGACGTCGTCTGATCGTTCAGCGTCTGAACAGAAAATTGCACTTATTATTTCGCAACTTTAATAAGTTCAACAATTTGAGCAATAAATTCAGTTTGTTCTAGTTGTAGATTAAAACGATGAACTTTAAAAACAAGTGCAATTACTGCAAGCCTTTAGGTATCTAGGTCTCTTTCTTAATAGTGCCCACCGCCGTTATCTCATTCAGACGAATGTTAGTTGTCATACTACTTATTCTATAAATTTTGAACGCTTGACTCACCAAAATGTTGTATCGAGGCACCGACGAGTATGAGAAATTGCATAGTCCACATGACAATTCGTGTGGCATGACAGTTTTGTTACTTCATTGCGTAGAATTCTTATCCTGCAATTGCGGAAGCTTATTCAGCGTAATAAACCAGCCTTTTGCTGAAAACAAAATAGCCTCTGCTGCATTAGTCTACAGGTAAATGAGCATGTGAGCTCTGGTTTAACACAGTCAGTTAACGGATCTGTTTTAGCCAGACAATAAGACCGGTGGCTAGTTTTCTCTTTCGTAATATCCGTAGATCATTTGTGTATTTACCGACAAAATTATATATATATATATATATATATTATATGGCCTATGAGATAATTATCGACTGTTTAGAGCAGCGGTTCTCGCTGTGGGTCGTGACCCCAACGAGAGTCGCCTGACGATTTGCCAGGGGTCGCTTGGATCTTTCATAAATTCGCAAAATATGCACACATGTAAAAGCAATTTCATCGATTATAGCCTATCTACCGCAGTTTTCAAATGAAAATTCGACTTTGACCATTCTTCGAAAAAATACAACATCCGGTCTGCTCAAATAATCTATGCCAACTGCTATAGTGGGACTTATAATGACCTATGCATGAGCGGGGACTTCGGGGGGGGGGGGGGCAGAGAGGCCCAATCCCCGAAATTGTGGTGGGTGACCGAGCTGCTTATATCCTCCATTTTTCTTATATATTTCAAATATATATATAGGCCTGTCATTATAAATTTATACAGTATTATCAGTTGCTTATCAATAATGAGCAATATTGCTAAGACGCCAAATTAAAATTCTGTCATTAGCCTACCGTGCGCAAATAAAGAAAATGTAAACAATGTGAAGGGAATATTTATTGAAGTCTTAAACCACGTCCCCGGGCGCTGAAATCACGAGTAATTTTGTTATAATGAGATCTTGGAGTGCTAACATTAGAGTGCAAATTTAAGCAATGGGGAGGTGTCATTTATTGAAGTAATAAATCATGTCTTTCAACACTGAAATTATGAGAAACTTTGTTATAATGTCAGTGGCGGCGCCAGACACTTTTTGTAGCCAGGGCATGGCCAGGGCAGTCACACAAGTAGCCAGGGCAGAGGTCGAGTCGCGTGCTTGGTAGTACGCGACTCGAGCTCAGTAGTACGGGCTTACGTACTTATAATTTGGCGCTATCGTCAGGGCCGGATTAAGGCATGTTCAACATGTTCGGCCGAACAGGGGCCCACACTTTAGGGGCTCACACTTTAGGGGCCCCACACATGCAAATTTTTTAAAGGAGACAATTGGTATATTCTGCCGAAATTTCGACCAAACGACCTAAATATGTCATAAAATGTTTTGGTCGAAGATCCCCTAAACAAATTTTCCAAACAGGGTCCCACATTTCTTAATCCGGCCCTGGCTACCGTGCTCGCTATAAAGTGATGCCACATCTGTGTTTTCCACTAGGTCTGGATTGTTTGGCTCTCGTCTGAGTTTCTTTTTTGGAGTGGGAGGGGCAAATTCCGGGTTTATTTTAGTTACTGGACTACTGTATTTACAACGCAATAGAACGCATGAATATTCTGCATGTGCACTGAGCATTGCAATAAATTATACATTGTATTTATAGTGAAATTCAATGTAAAATGGTTCTGCTACATGCCTTTTTTGTTCCACTAGCTTTAATTTGAAACTTCAAAATCAAGATCTTAGCCTACGTTGTCAATTCGCGAATAATTTATAATCTGGATGGCGACGCAGAGAAATAGCTCTTCGCAGAAATATGCCGTTTCGACATTTCAATATAGGCAAATCCCTGCCAGAATATTTTCCATGCCAGAATAATTATTTTTCCCTGCCAGAACTTTTACCCTGCCAGAACTTTTACCATGCCAGAATTTTGCCCTGCCAGAATTTTTACCTTCCAGAACTTTTGTCTGCCAGAATTTTGCCCTATTAGAATGTTTGCCCTGCCTGAATTTTTCCCTGTCAGAACTTTTTCCCTGCCAGAAGTTTTCCCTGTCAGAACTTTTGCCCTGCCAGAATTTTTGCTCTAACAGAATGTTTCTCTGCTAGAACTATTGCCCTGCAGGCTGCCAGAATTTTTCTCTCCCACAACTATTGCCTTCCAGAAAGAATTTTTTCATACCAGAAAGCGGACGGACGTGAACAGTAAGAAACAACATGCATGAGCAAATTCTGGCAGGGCAAAATTTCTGGCAGGGCAACGACTAGGGCAACAGGTAGAGCAAAGGCTTTTTTGGTAGGGCATTTGCCCTGCCATGCCCTGGCGTAGCGCCGCCACTGTATAATGTCAGCGTGAAATGTGACCATTGTAGTTTGGAAATTTTCAAAATGTTAAACAATGGCAGGAAACACTTTTAAAGTCCTCAACAACGACGTCAGTTCCGAATTGAGGAGCAATTTCGCTAAAATGACAGCCTAAAATGCTGACATTGCAGTATGGAAATTCAAAATAAAGCACACTGGAGACAGAGGGTTTGGGGAGTTCAGCAGCAAGCTGAAAAGAATCATTAAACTTAAACATCAAACTGCTGAACAGGTGTGTGGTTCTCAGAAACACAATAGCCATGAAGCCTCACACAATTGCAAGAATTCAGTTTTCGAAATATGAAGTGAAAATGCATAATACCGCCGCGCCTAAAATAATAAGGTTTGGGACGGACAAGAGGCAAAATTACAGCAATAGAACTTTTTCGCATTTCAAAAATATTTTCGAATCTGAAGATAGATAATAATCTATATCAATGTGTTTTATGGAATTTTGGATAACATATCATTTTTCTTAGTTGGAATGATGAAATATTTTTAATATTTTATGTCTCCGAACCCAAAAAACAAAATGTTTGCGAGTGAAAGTACGCAAAATAACAGCTTTCGACAGGAGCTAGCCTAGCCTAAATGCGCTTATGATTTTATTTTATGCCTCTGTGATGCGATTTTTGCAATTAGCTGCTAAGCAGCCTCTTTTATATAATTACTAGCGTACCCGGCCACGCATTGCTGTGGCTGAAAAGAGCATTACCCTCACCCTCCCCCTCCTCCCTCCCCCTCCCCTCCCCCGTTCCCCTTCCCTCCCATCCCCTCCCCCTTTCCCTCCCCCTTTCCCTCCCCCTTTCCCTCCCCCTCCCCCTCCTCCTCCCCCTCCCCCTTTCCCTCCCCCTCCCCCTCCCCCTCCCCCTTCCTCTCCCCTTCCCCCTCCCCCTCCCCCTCCCCCTCCCCCTCCCCCTCCCCCTCCCCCTCCCCCTCCCCCCCCCCCTCCCCCCCCCCCTCCCCCTCCCCCCCCCCCTCCCCCCCCCCCCCCCCCTCCCCCTCCCCCTCCCCCTCCCCCTCCCCCTCCCCCTCCCCCTCCCCTCCCCCTCCCCTCACCCTCCCCCTCCCCCTCCCCCTTCCCCTCCCCTCCCCCTCCCTCTCCCCCATCTCTCCCCTCCCTGTTCATCCCGCTCCCTCTCCTCCTTTCCTCCCTCACACTGTCCCTCTTCGATAGCGACATAAAACTCTTCAGCAAAAAGGCCGCAATGGGATGTGTTGAAATGCGCTACATAAACGGAACACATTTGAACAACCGTTTGAAGCGCGCCCGAATTGGAAGGCAAGGCTTATCGACAGGCATATGTGTTGAAAACGGTAGAATTTGCAAAGTTGCTTTTTTTGTTTAAAAGATTGCGCTTTTCCCCAAAAATCATTCTGCAAACCCGGCCGTGTTGGAACTAAACGTTTTGGTGAAGTTTCGAAAGCAATCAATGAAGAAAGTTCGGAGATCTTTGAAGCCGAGCCAAACGTGGTTACATTTTTATTTATATAGATTGTCTTTTGCTGTACTCTCGTCTGGCGGCTTGATCGACCTTCTGATTTCTTGCATGCCAGACCGAAATCCGGGGAGTCCGGGGTGTGTGGTGGTGTGGCGGACTCGGCCGCACCACCACACTGGCACTGATGTGGGGCACACAGGTTAAGACATAGGCGATTAGGCGTAGGCCGATTGCCGCTCGTATTGCCTCGTTGCTAAGGCCTAGACCGCACGAAGCAACTGGCATAGTAGAAAGCCAGTCCCCGGTGTAGAGGTTTCAAATTACTCCACCCCCCTAAACATTACCCCCCCCCCCCTGCAAACTATAATTTGTATCAATCATCGCACGTATTGCACCAAAAAATCAGAAAAAATGATCCCGCTTCTTGTTTTGGTCTGAAGATTTTCATCCATCATCCCACTTCGTGTTTTGTTATCAATATTTTGATCCGAAATAAATAATAGCCACGAAGCCGTTTCTACATGTAACTTCCGCGGCGATTAGTTGGCCTATTTTGGTTACATATGAAAATAATGATAACAAACCAGGAAGTGGCCTAAACTGATTTTCTGCGGTCTATATTCTATAGTGTATTACCATTGTTTAATTTTTGAAAGCGATAACAAGAGCATTTAAGAGTGGCTTGTTATTGCGCATTTTTTCACTTATTAGGCCCTAATCTTTTTTACTCAAAAAGCTGAAACATCATTATTTTCATGTAGGGAGCCTAACAGTTGATAGTAATTTTAAAGATGCTTAATTCTGAATATAGTTGAAATATATAAGAAAAATGGAGGATATAAGCAGCTCGGTAACCCACCACAATTTCGGGGATTGGGCCTCTCTGCCCCCCCCCCCTTCCCGAAGTTCCCGCTCATGCATAGGTAATTATAAGTCTCACTATAGCTGTTGGCATGGATTATTTGAGCAGACCGGGAGTTGTATTTTTTTCGAAGAATGGTCAAAGACGATTTTTCATTTGAAAAGATGCGGTAGATAGGCTATATCGGTGAAATTGCTATTAGGCCTACATGTGTGCATATTTTGCGAATTTCTGAAGGATCCAAGAGACCCCTGGCAAATCGTCAGGCGACCCTCGTTGGTGTCACGACCCACAGGTTGAGAACCGCTGCTCTAAACAGACGATATCTCATAGGGCATAGGCCATATAATATATATTTATATATAGGCCTATATAATTATATTATTATAATATCGTCGGTAAATACACAAATTAATCGACGGATATTACGAAAGAGAAAACTAGCAACCGGTCTATTTGTTTGGCTAAAACAAATCCGTTAAACTGACTGTGTTAAAACAGAGCTCACATATTCATTTAGCTGTAGACTAGTGCAGCAGAGGCTATTTTGTCTTCAGCAAAAGGCTGGTCTGTTACTCTGGATAAGCTTCCGCAAGTGCACCATCTGCATTCAATGTCATGAAGTAACAAAACTGTTATTCCACAAGAATTGTCATGTCGACTATGCAATTTTTCATACTCATCGGTGCCTCAATGCAGCATTTTGGTGAGTCAAGCGTTCAAAAATTATGGAATAAGTAGTTACTAACATAATTTGGTCTGGATCAGATAGCGGCGGTGGGCATTAGTAACAAAGAAACCAAGATACCCAAAGGCTTGCAATTATATTTGCACTTGTTTATAAAGTTCATCGTTTTAATCTAAAACTAGAATAAACTGAATTTATTGCTCAAATTGTTCAACTTACTAAAGTTGCGAAATAATAAGTACATTTTTCTGTTCAGACGCTGAACGATCAGACGACGTCTATCCAAGAAACCTCGCAGTAACAGTCGGACATCCAATACAGTTCTTTTGCGGAGCATCCTCAGACAAAGAAGTTGTCATTTGGAAAGTTAAGAAGATTGGAAAACTTAACGAGGAACCGATTTCAAACGTATCCTACGTTACAAAAATCTATCGTGCTGACAATTTCATGATTGTTCAGTCAAGAAGTGGAAGCTCACAGCTCACGAAAGATCGTGCAGAATTAGATGATGCCGGAACATATAAATGTATTCGAACGAGTCGAGATGAATCGGTGATTGGTATTGGCAGTGCACAGCTGATTGTATTTAGTATGTTGCTTGGTTTTGACATCGTAGTGATTTATTTAATTATGTCATTGTAACAAATTTAACAATAAAAAAATCTAGGTTACAACCATGTTGGCTTAGAAGACATTCAGTATTAGCGTAGCATCATTTTTTTATCAAACAAATGATTTCTCATTAACATAATGCACATTAAATATTTTCTTTCGAACTGTCGGCCTAGATCTCGGGTGAATGTTTTAGGACATCTTCTCAACATGATTGAGGTTCTCAAAATAGTCGTTTGTCTTTCTTTTGCAAAAATAATAGGCTATTGAAACTTGTCGAATCTAAGCCTGCTTTGTACAATGCTGAGAATTATAGCCTTAAACCCTTTAAGCTAAAATTAATGTGATACAATGATAAATTGAGGCTAGTTACGATTATTTTGCTTTTTAGGTTCCAAACCAGAATGCTACGCAAACGCAGCAGTTACGCAGGAAGGCGAATGTCTGCACATTTCCTGCAACATCAACTACATTGGAAGTCTTAACCCAGTTATTGAATGTTCTGAAATTGATGGAATTCGCTCTAGATATTTAACAGACTTCAGTGGATCTGACAATCTGACTGTATTCAATAAGTACGTTTCATCGACAGACAATGGGAGAAATCTATCTTGTGCAACATACTTTGAACCATTAATGTCCATCGATTATCGAACGGACGCACAAAAAGCAGACAACGCTCCAGAATTTGAACACAAATGGAATCATCAGTTCAACGTCGAATGTGAGTTTCATTTTGCATTTTTAATATGCTATCATGTTTTAAATTTATTGCATTGCATATAAATGTCTGCTTCGAACTTAGCTGTCGTTTGTGGAATATGTTGAGTCAATTTTTGTTTTAAAGACACAATCAGATAATTAGGCCTACTATTAGACCAACTCATAGGAATTTGTTTAGGCCTACTTTTCAGTTCTTTCAGTCAATTTTCATGGAAGGCATAGGCTATATTATAGGGCCTACTCTATTACAGTAGTAATGATACTTGAGCGTGATCAATTTCGATTGAGTGGGTAGGCCCTCTGAACTGAAAATAGTATTAGCCTGTATTAATGTAAATATATTGCGGTCTGTTTCGTTATCAAATGGGACTGCAAGATAAAATCGGATTCTACTTGCAAACTTCTCGTATAGGCTAAGGTCTCAACATTTTCGTTAAAACGTGCTACTTAAATAGGCCAGACGATTCCGGTTCAATTATAAATCAGGATATGGAGTGAATAAAGTTACGATTAATTCTTAATGTGGTCTAAATAGTATTAAATCGGCAGAATGATCCATTCATAATGTTTTCTCAGGTAGGCCTACTGGAAGTTGTTTGGAACTGTATGATTAATTGATTATATTAAAATCATGTGTAGTTCGCCCGAAATCTGTTGCAATTCATCCAAGAAAGAATGTTTTTATGAATGGTGAAGTGATTCGCTGCACTGCCGATGGAAACCCGATTCCTCTTTACACCTGGAGGGAAATTGGTTCAAATGACGTTGCTTCATTCAACTCTACGTTGGTAGTAAACGAGAAGACAATGCACGGTCGTGCATATGAGTGTATGGCAACAAATACAAGAGGAAGCCTTTCGACGTCGATCACAATTCGTGTCTCAGAAAGCAACTCCAATCACGGTAGGCTATAATTATAAGACTAATGATACGGCTTATAATAGGCTAACTGTTTTATTCCAGTGCCAGTCTCAAGCCTGGATAATGGAGGAGAGCGACACTAATCACGAGTAGGCTACAAACCACTAATATGGCAGTGTCGTTAAACATGTAGCAAACGTCTTTACCGCTCTCTCATCGAAGACCGACTAACGCTTTTTCTATTATTGCAGGCGTTCCAGCCTTAGCCTAGATCAAGATTAAGATTAGAAATGACAAAATCGTGGTTTGTTCTCGTCGCCCCACCAGTAACTGCACTTGCGTGAAATCCAAATTTCGATGCTCTTAAGGTGGTTGATATTAAATTTGGTTAAAATATTTGAAATAGAAATGAGAAAGGTGTGATACTGTTTCGTAGTTTTTAGTGGTTTACCCTTTGACACCCATCAACTGTTGTATGAAAATGTGCTCATATTTGTTTTTGATCAATAACGATCGTGAATTGAATTGAATGATTGATGTCACTCCCGGATCCGACCTTTCCATCTTCATCTCAGTGTCTAAATAATTCGTTTTGACTGGGAATGTGACTTTGCTATTTTTCTTTCAATTTCTCTGTGAAATCTTGCATCCAGCTAGGATAATAATCTTGTGTCGGTTCTATTTATTGGCCACATAAACTTATGTTTATTTTTCTGCTGTTTCTTCTTTATATAACTATCTTCATTATCTTCGTATTATTATTAGTTTCAAGTCATATTGCGTTGATCTTTTGTGCATGCTGTAGGTAGCATCTGCTCTTTTCAAACCCCAATGACCAACCGAAAATATCAATAATTAGCCTACTGTCTAATTGCTTAAGTTAGGTCATTTGAGCATCTTTCCAATGGATGCATTTATGTTTGTAGATTCCAGCCTGATCCATGTTGTCACCATAGTCGCTGGAATACTCTGCGCAGTTCTATTAGTGGCTGTGATCGCTATGGCATTTAAACGCATTGCAGGTACATGTAAGTTGTTTTCATGTATCCATGCAACACTGACACAATGTCATACCATATCCTTATTGCCAGTTTGGGTCGTTGTGTCATCCTTGAGTTCAGTTTTGTTATAAACCAATATTGCTGGTATGATTTTTTATGTTTTCTTTTGTTTGCTCAAGCTATGTAGCTAGGTTTCTGATTTCTTTGATTTATCTTCCCATTGTTATGACCAATCCGTTTTATTTATTTATCTCGGAATTATAGTTGTTCATCCTGCACCACATCTAAACTTTTCTCTCTTCCTTTCTCAGCGTCCTCGAGTCTTCGTTTTGAATCTATACGACCCTGAAGAGTTTTAAGCTTTGGTTTCTTCTGAAATGTTGTTCATTTCTCTTCTTTGTTACTACTTTTGATTATTTATAATTACGGAGATCAGAAAATATGATATTTTACTAGCAACGCAACTAGTCAATTTGTATTTAGCCTACTTTTCATTTCATGCATGACTAAAGTCACCAAATAGTAATTGCAGTCCAATCAATGTAAAAAGAATTTTGAAATTGCAATGACAATGGCATAACGGTACTGTATATCAGGCTAAGTAATAATAATATCGTATATTGTGATAATAAAACTGTCACTGAAATAGGATGGCATAAGGGAAACAGCTTTTTCGAATGCAGGCATGGGTCTACATGTATGATTGACCAGCTAGATGTATATTACGGAACGATTACAACCAATACATTAGGCATGTTACTCTCCTCATAGGTTGCCCTATACATCACTTAAACGTCCACACAGAAGAGACTCCTACAACCAACCTCGGTACTGTGTACAAGGGTTTCGGTGTCGATCAACACGATGAAGCCGTACTTCAAGACGTCACCGAATTAAAAGACGACGAAAGCGACTTTTCACCATACCCTTCTTCTATCCCAGAAACATCTGGCGCTTACTCTCAACTCGGTAACCGTCCTGCAATCACACTGGTCCCACCTGTCTACGAAAGTCTCGAAGACTATGAGCTCATTCCGGAAGTGTCCGATTTACAGATAGACAACGCCGAAGAGCACGAGCTGTGCGGTATTCAGAAGGATGCAAATGCTAAGCTGGATCCTTCTAAGGTGCTTTATGTGAATGTGGGTCGCATTCCATTGGTAGAAGATTATATAAATGTTGGTCGTATCTTAAAAGAAGAGGAAGAATAATTTATGGTAAGTAATTCTCCATGGATTTGAACAAAATAATTGTAGTATGATAATGTAAATGATTCACTCACAAGTAGCACGCAATAATATTTGGATCCTTGGAATATCTTAGAGTCTATTAAACTTGTTTGCTTAATGTGGTATTCAAGAGCAATGACAATATTTTCATAAGTGAGGCATTTTACATAGGACGTTGAGACAGATTTGCTTGCTTTAATCTGAAACCTTTATAAGTCTATCGGTTTAGTGTATAGACAGAACTTTAAAGAAACTCTCAAATAATATTGTCGATTTTTATGTTATAGGCTAGGCTTAATACAACTAGAAAATGCACAGCAATTTCAAATGAGCTATTCACGCTAAATTGAGCAAAATACTTAGGCCTAGATCCAAGGCCGTAGCCAGGATTTGATTTCGGGGGGTTGTTTCGTCGGCGGAGAATTTCTTATGACCTTTTTTTAGTTATCGGAAACGGTTTTCTTACCATTTCCGCCTAATTTCATGGTTTTTTCATTATGTGCTTGCGATTGCATTCTGTTATTATGTAAATTTTTAATTTCGGGGTGTTTTCATGGTTTTAATTCATGGTTTTTACATCAAGTGCTAGTAAATGCATTATACTATTCCTTACATTTCCAATTTGGGGGGGGGGGTGTTCAAACACCCAAAACACCCCCTAGCTACGGCCTTGCCTAGATCTATGACTTAGTTTTCGTCTAATTGGATCCCCCTTATTAAGTACTGTCAAAATGGAAAATCTTGATTAATGCAATGTCCTGATTCAAAAGGTGCAGTGTTTCACACGGCTTTGTCATAGAACATTATTATTATCTGTTGCCTTTATATAGTAATGCTGTGTTCTATTAATAAGCATGATTATTATTTCTATGTTAAGAAAATCGTGCTAAACGTCCAATGTCATTTTGAGGTGGATTTTGTGTGGTCGATTTCCGCATACTGTGATCTGTTGAACGAAGGTTGATGAGCAGATGAAGCAGCAAATTCCGATTGCATGAGACATCTTGCCTCACTCAGGTCCATGTATTCTGTGCCGTCGGCTCCAATTATCTGAAGACAGACAATGTTTACTATTTTATGATTGCCATTCGAAAATCACGATGTCTTGAGTCACAAATTCTTATAAATTTTAAAGATTTAATTTATTATGGAACAAATTTTCGTTTTGGTGAATGACTTAGGCCTACTTTATATCATTTTGTTGTCATAAGTCACCGTAAAATGTGACTTTGTTGCACGTTCAAGATTGATGCATGAAACAGTTGGGTGTGTGGGACTTGCTAAAGGGTCAATATTATACGAATGATCAACTCAGTGCAGGCTCGAACCCGCACGCCTACTCTCTGTGCTTCAAATCAATCTCCTTTGTACAAAACTTTGTAATCTTTGAATGGTAGTCATTACAAGGTAAACTAAAGGTAGCCTAGTTCTCATGGTCTGCTAAGGTTTTTAACGTCCAATATGAAGGGACTAAGTCTACACGACATTTTCTCACTTTTTTGGTATAAAGCCTCAGTGGAAACTCGCAGTGAAGATGTCATACCGGTGAATAGCTTTCTACAGACGTAGATTTGACAACTTTGCTATTATTTTGCTCACCACTTTCTTCAGTGATAAACTGTAACACGATTCTGAATCCAATGTTTCTTGGGTTCCGTTCTTTTCCAGTCCTGACGTTGAAGTAACTTTTCCAGAATAATGCGCTTGTTCTAAAAAGTATGTATAGATAAATTATGTAGGCCTAGCCTAAACTACTGTATATTGTGTTACTCTGAAACCAAAACACTTGACACCGTTGATCTAGGCCCTAATCCATTTTTGTTGCAGCGTTCAATCCACACTGTTGTCTCTAGAATTTGACGTGCTGAACACGACGCTGTTCTCAGAATTGTTGTTTGACGTAAGGTCTTTGAGAAAAATGGCATGCGAGTTTTTAACTGAAATGCTCGTTTATTGCATACATTTGCAAAACACTATAATTTAATTTCAGTGGACAACAAATCTGTATAACAGCTCTTCCTCATAATATTGGTTGGTGATTATGACTGATTGTGTGTCCATGTTTGCTTAAAAAATAGTGTAGGCACTGAACCATCCAAAACCATCCATTCCTGATTATAGGCCTAAACGTTTGTTGATATTTTCGGTTGGAAAGTGATTTAAAATAGCTTAGTAACTAGTACTAACTACCCATTTAATCAAAGATATTTCTGTAGATTCCTGAAACACATGTGAAATGCTATGCCTAAACACAAACGTAATTTTGCAAATTAATACAAACCATCATTCTTCTTTTGAATTTTTCCGTAGACAGGAGGTTCCTCTTGTGATGGAGTTTGTTCGGCATCTTAAATGCAGAGAAGCAAATATTATAATAATTATTATTAGATTATTAGAGTATTAGATTTTTAGATATTTTATGCCACTAAACTGTGTTTAATGAACAATTTCCTCTCGGTTTAAGCCTCTATTGTGTAGAGAAATACAAATAATGGAATATTGCAATGTTGAAAGAATTAACGAAATTAGTAATAGGCCTAGGCCTACGACTAAGCGCACCTTTTGAGAACTTGTTCACTTTCCCGTACACAGGATGCTTCAAATCTTTTCGTGCAGACGTAGGACCTAGAAATAACATTTGGAAGACATCTTCAATAATTATAATAAGAATCTTGTTTGACGCTTGTGCATGAATTATGCTACTCAACGGCATTATGTAAAATTTGGTTCATCCTAATAAAGATAAACTAAATTGTAGGCGTAAATGATCTTAAAACAGAACCATAATTTTTTCGCGTGAGATGCTTCTTGCTTTCCATAGTAACAGTGGTCTAATATGCTACGCCATTATGTTAAATGACCATTATTTAATGTTTAGAACATAAGGCTGTAAGCTTACCTATAACTGGACTACACTGGCGATAAAATAATGTTCAATTATACTTTCGATAGGCCTGTAACATTATAATGCGACCTACATTTGCGCGTTTTTACAGGAAGAAGACAGGCTATGAGCTTACTCTAGGCCTATTTTAAGCGTCTTAGCAGGTCAATAAAAAAAACCCCACAAAATTGCAAAAAAATGCTTAGCATCAATTCTTATTCATACCGTGGCCCATTTCACGAAGACATCGCACATTTTACGATTAGGACTATTCAGAGATTGGGCTAAGATACATTTCAACTACATGCATATGACTAAAAATGACTATTTTGCTTATAATTACTACTGCAGTCTATGCTGACCTTGTGAGTTGTTTATTTCATCGTAAACTGGAAATCCGTCTATCACCGATCTTTGATTGCAATTTGCATTGACTCCTTGAAAAGTACAGTGACATAGAACCAATATAAACCAATATTTATCATAATTCATTATTCATGATTTTTTAAAAACATTTGGGAGGCTAATAGACTTTTGCATTACATAGACGAGGAAAAAGATTAATAGTAGATACATTATCAGCTTGCTCAAAGAAAATGGTAGGCTTTAATAGAGTAATGTGAAGTGCTGTAGGCCGAGCAGACGATTCCTATTAATAGTCGGCCTACAAGAATATCGAAATTAAACGTACCATACAACAATAAATTAACTGCCTCTGAAAAGCTAGTAGGCCTACTGTAAGAGGCACTTTATGAATTCTCTCTCATAAACAATAACTGGTGAAACGATAATAATTTAAACAAATTGTTAAACAATATAATATTGGTCTGTACAAGTAGTTGTAAGAAATGGTACGATTAAAGACGCATAATTGTTATGCAGGAATAAATTGTATAGCAGCCAAAATAATCAATTAACCTATAGGATCTACATAATCGAAATGTAGCGATAAGCATTTCAGCATCATATAGAATACCGGCACAAAACAAAATCAATAAAAAAAATAGTGAAAGAATGCAGATTATAACTGAACGACCATGATTTATGTTCTATATTTTGATAAAATAATATGCAATATCCTCTTTAGGATATAAATCGAAAGAATCTTCATTTTCCACCACGGTAGCCTATGCCTCAACACTGTCAACAGTGCACTGGTCCTTCATAGGCGGGTTACAGAAAGAAGCGGTCGAGATGACATTCAAAAAAGCAGTAGGGCCTATATATAAGGTCTACAAAATAGTTTACGCCAACGGGTGCATTTACTATTAGCCTATCAAACTATTAATTGCTATGTTTGGCTTTCTGTTTTATAGATTATATTTCTGAAAAGAAAAGTGCAACCATCAACATGTCAGATGCAGATCATCAGCATCGAAAGACGAACATTGTCAGAGAAATAGAAAGCACGTTTGGATAATAAGCGTTGATGTTCCAGGGTTTCACATAATAATTGTTGTGCTTGTATTGGTCCTACTCGAAAAACGTTGCACCGTCATGTTACCAAATGGTCAGCTTTTATAGCCAGGAAAAAATTGCTTGTTTATCTAAACAGTATGCTAAACATTATATGAGCCAATCATTCAAGTAGATCGCTTATATATATATATATATATATATTAGGGTGCCCGTTAAAAATAAATGTCTGAATTTCTTTTGTGGTACCATCCTATTTTGTTATCTGTCATGAGAGTAGTTCATGGTAATTTTTTAAGAATTTAGGATGCATGTTTGAAGCTTGCTCAGCACCTGAGAAATTTTCAAACTTTTGATCCGACTGTATGTTATTCTCGCTTATGTCTTAATTATTTTATCACTGAAAGATTTATGATATTTTATCAACATAGCACTATAAAATGTCTGCTGATTGACTATGTTAAGGCAATTTCTTTATCAATTTTGTTAAAAGCATAGTTCTGACAGATATTTGAAATAATCAATCAATAGTCATTCTTAGTTGTCGGACTCTGATACCGCAGAATATCATAACTGACAAACAGCGTCTTTCTGGCTGCTTGACTTTCTGGTTTGCAGAATCAGCAGCAGTCACTCTTTCTGCTCTTAACTTGTTGTAGTGGAGTTGTTGATGTACAATGTACTATAATAGGTCAATTCCGCAGCTTCCTCTACTCGGTCGTTTACCACTTCCAGGCTGTTGACATATACCCATTTCTTGTTGTACTGGAAATCTCCAAGGGTGCGCTGCTAGTCTGAACTGTCTTATCCAAGAAAGTCAGCGTCAACCTACGGGTGTGAAAGAATGACAAGAAACATCCAAGTTGTCAAGCCCCTTTCCAACAACTTGGTTCCATATGAATTCTTTGTGTCCTCAAAGTGCTGACCATATATCTGTTGGTGTGACTTCTTACAGCATCAACAAAAACTCGGGCCATTGGCTCCTCAGAGTTCTCACTAAGGTACCAAAATATCTGACGAGTAATTGAACTACAGCACCCAAAATGCCTCGTTTATAGTCTCCCACTGTTGCAGTTGTTAAACTTGTTGGACTTCAGGGTTATGTCCAAGCTTTGTGAACAACAGGCAGAAGAAAGGCTCATCCGTCTATCAGCGTTGTTTCTATGAAAGCAGTTAGTTCGAACATCCAATTTCATCCATATGTTAAGACACTGCAACTTGACCAATGACCATCCACCAGGGTATGTGCATCGCTCTGGGAGCCATAAATGCCGCACCACTTGGTAGCACATCAACCCCACAAAAGTAGTATTGTCAATTCTAACAGTGCACGGTAATCATCACTCGTCTGCTAACTGGACATAACAAACTTGCTTTGTGAAAGCAGCATTGTCCT
The DNA here is from genome assembly GCA_945859605.1 of Lumbricus rubellus. Classification (NCBI taxonomy): domain Eukaryota; kingdom Metazoa; phylum Annelida; class Clitellata; order Crassiclitellata; family Lumbricidae; genus Lumbricus; species Lumbricus rubellus. The sequence goes on along the minus strand of OX243814.1, from coordinate 4,054,402 downwards.
TAAAGTCGACAAAATAATGTCATAAGGACTTCTCTATCAATTCTTGACTGGGTCATCTTTTTCAATCTGATACTGGCTTCTATCAGTTCTATCATGGCCAGTAGTCATGCTAAGGCTTGAATAAACTAGTGTAAGACCCAGATGATGGACCATAGCAGTGTTTGGAAGCATCTCTGATCACAATTTTGTGAGCATGGGGTTGACTTTCCAGGTAGAGCAGATTCTTGCCAAGCGTGATCTCTATCACCACAAGCCAAACTTCGACTGCCAGTATTAGAAGCTGTGGGGGTCGAACCAAATGGCCCTGACCTGACATTCTATCTCCAACTTTGCTCCATTATAACAATGTTTATTATCACTAGTTTGTTTGAACCCATACCATGCATATGGAAGTTTTGGCACAATGGCACGCTGCAAACCTGATCTATGTCTGGTACGATGTCTGGTACAGGTCAACCCACCCACTGCTTATTAGCCTATATCCAGCAGCATTCTGCCGTCCCAGTGCTCAACTCAAGGTACGGATGTATTAAAAGTGATTTTTGCTGTTTGGGCCCAATGTTCGTCAAACAATAGTCTAGCTTGTCTGCTTGATTCAGGCTTGATAAGGAATCTATAAATGTCATGTCCAGGGCTTTCTTTTTGCAGCTTGATAGTAAACAGATCAATCAGACCAAAATAAATGACTAAATCAGTAAAATGCAAGTATACACCTGAAACAAAATGCAGTACAGCATAAAACTGAAGCAGGCGCAAAAATCGCAAAATCACTTAAACTTTCGAAACGCTGAGCAAACAGTAAATATTTTCCAAAAATTCTGAAATTATTCACTGTTTATTACCTCAACAGGGGTAACAACTTCAGCGGGTACCAGATTAAAAATTATGAATTCTAAATTTTTTCATTGGTTCAACGGGCGCCCTAATATATATATATATATATATATATATATATATATATATATATATATATAGGCCTAGTCGGTTTGAGTAGGTTTTCGTATTTAATAGTGAGTCTTCGCAAATTCAGTAGGCCTATGAGTAGATCTAGGCTTATTTAGAATAGCCAGTCACTATCGTTTTCCTTTTATTACAGCAAATTTGCATCTGCAGATACCAAGAATAAACTACACAATTAAATTGAAGATATTTAAATCGAGGCCAGCGGTTACAGTAAACGCGCTCATGCTCTTACCTTCTCTTCTTGCTTCTGGAGGAATTCCATTTCCTGCGTAACGTATACATGGTCGTTCTAGATGACAAGTAGAAAAACAATGGATAATTGTTACAGTAGGCCCTATAACTATAAAGCTCAAGCTTACACATCTAAAAGGAAATTCCTCAGACGGGTGTTATGCATATATAATTATATGTCATGTACGCGTGTTAGCCTACTGACAGTAGTGTCTTTTACCCTCTGAGCCATAATCTATAAGACTTTCTAGAACAACCTCGTGACCAATTTGGAATCTTGCCTGCAGAGTTAGCTCAGGAACTACAAGTGCTATTATAGATTTGTATGCTTATGATCTGGTTTCTGGGTCTGACACAAGTTTCCAATTGGTTAGAAAGCTTTGCCTGATACAAGCAGAGCTTCACCTGAGGCAGTCACTGCGTGGAGACCATGTTCAATCCTTCATTCACAATAATGTTCTCTGTCATCGATGCCATGTTGTTGTGCACTGAACTTTGCAAGGAAAGCAATATTATATCAACAACGGTGCAGTTGCATAATACAGCCTAATTATTATGATTGCGCATACTGGGTGGCTCAAGAAAGATGTCCCTCCATGGTCGCAAATGCAATTTCTCAGCAACCAAATGTGTCTAAGAAAATAGCAGCATTAATAAAGAAAATGTCTAAGCAATCCCTGAAATTTGAACTAAGAAATTTTCATTACTTCAAACGTTGCAGCTGTACAAACATTGTTTTATTTTTTCCAAAGGACGTTCCAATACTTTTTTCTTTAGCAACCAAATGACGACACAACCCCCACTACAAGTTGTAAAGAAGCTGTTTATGAAGCAATCTGTTAATATTTGGAGATATTTTACACGAAGTATAGAAAGTATAGCAATGCTCAAAGCCTAACTGAGGTGCATTAGAGTATATTAAATATTTATATAAATTCGACGTAATTATTTAATCTGTTTAAAATTATTTTGTTACCTATGTCAAATTCTTCTGCCTGTGCGTAGCCATTGCATGGTTGTTCCATTGATTCAGACTCTAAAATCAAATTGAATGTGAACCATATTATTATCATACGAGGAATGACCTCTACTTATTCTTTTGCATGATTATAGACCTATACATGAATTTTAATTCAAAAATCCAATGCCTAACTGATAGCTACTAGAAAAAGCCTTTTTCATTAGTTTGCTCTTTCGGTTGAATGTCCCATTACAGCCTCCAACCGCGCAATACTGTCTTAAACATAAAAATGGACCATGTTGCTTGCCTTCCGCGTATTGGACAATGTCCGGACCAGTGGCGATTTCTCCTCCAGCAGACGATTGCCAAGATTCTGAAATAAATGTTAGCCTACACCTTTAATGATATCTAATTATCTTTAAAATAATCAATTACGACAAGCGAAACTCCAATTCATTTTATTGACGTCCATAACGCCGCTATAATACATGTAAATCACAAATCATAAGTCGAATTTTGTTTCAAAAGTAAGCCTATGAGTCATCTAGGCTAATCCACTTGAGAAGTGAGGTTAAATACGATAACTCACATAAACCAGAAACCTAACTACGTTGTCTGAGCTACGGAAAATTCACAATAGCGACAAGGAAGGAAGGATTGAAGGAATCAACAAAATGTCATACCCGCGATGCGTTTAATCGCAATGGCAATCACGATGGCAAACAGAACAGCGCAAATAACCCCAGCGACTATGGTAACCCCACGAATCAAGCTGGAATCTACAAACAAACCGATTCAATTGCGAAAATTAAAAAATTGCATCAGGCTATTCAATTTCGCAACAATTCCTGGGATTTATAGATTATCATTAAGACTTTCGAAGAATTGATGGACAGTAGACCTAGGCATTTGGAAGAACGACAATGAAGGAACGACATAATAAATTTTCTAAATCTCATTTGAAATTGCCTAGTGGATGAAACTAGAAGGGGAACCGATAACATTAAGTCAAACGCCGATAGGAGAGGCGCCGTTAGACGTATGAATCTGCGAAAAGTCTCAGAGCCTGAAGAAAGGAAATAGTGAAGTTTGAGTGTGACTTCTTAACATTTCAATTGTAAGCAAATGTTGCGGAGACAATAAATAAAGGCACCGCTGTAATAGATGAGCAGTATCACGCAAGCAGAGCCAAGTCAATTGATCTTTTTTCTTAGCCACTGCGTATCTTGTGTGAAGAGACACTATTTTAGCTGATGTGATCAACTTATTCTGCTCGCGTTTAAATGACGGTCCTTAAGCTTAGCATATCTTCTCACTGAAAGCCTACAGTGATTGCAAACGGATGAGAGAGAAAATTGCACTGGCGTACGCTGAGGAAAACGTCTCGAATAGGCTTGCGCATTGGGCGCCTACGCCCTACGGCATGAAATTCTGAAAGCTTACGCAGCATTTCAACCGACTGCTTTGACAGCAGAATAAGTTGATCACATCAGCTAAAATAGTGTCTCTTCCCGCTTGATGCGGTTCACACAAGATCCGAACACGATTAGCCTAAACCATTCATGTCTAAAACGTGGGGCGCGGTGGTGTACTGGTGGCGTCGTTGCCGTGGAGCCGGAAGGTTCGAGGTTAGAATTCACCTCGCCGCATAAGAACCTTGGGCAAGTTAAGTTATTCACTTAGCGCTTCGGCGTGAAACTCCTATGCAGTGTCCGGTGTCCGCTCTGCATTCGGAAGCGCTTCTGAGCAAATTGAGCTTGAAGGGGCGCTATAACAAGTGCACACACAAACATTTCTAAGCTACTCAAAAATCTGAGAGCATTTGGAAATCTTGAAATAGCATTTTGTCTGCCTTCGCAGAGGTAACCTCGAGCAGCTGAAGTTAGAATAATTTTAGCCTATAATTATAGCCTACCATGATTGGAGTTGCTTTCTGAGACACGAATTGTGACCGATGTCGAAAGACTTCCTCTAGTGTTTGTGGCCTTGCACTCATACGTACGACCTTGCATTGTCTTCTGGTTCACTACCAAAGTAGAGTTGAATGAAGCAACGTCATTTGAACCAATTTCCTTCCACGTATAAAGAGGAATCGGGTTTCCATCGGCATTGCAGCGAATCATTTCACCATTCATATAAACATCTTTTCGCGGATCGATTACAAGAGATTTCGGTTGAACTACACATAATTTTAATAGAGTCTATTATGTTGAGCTAATACTTTGAATAATTGCCTACATGTGCAAATGTTTCCTACTATGCGTGGTGTCCCCTGATGTTCTCGATTCAAGAACTACATGTACATTGTAGTTAAACAGAATGATAATCTTTATAGCAGGTTTTATCGGATAGATTCCGATTCTGTCTTTCAGGCGTTGTTGTTAAAGAAACAGGACGCAACGCACCTCAATTTAATATAGGCCTTCCGTAGACCTAATAAGCATATGCTATTTTCGATTTTTAACCATTGAAAAATAGTCCTAATCACGCATAAGTACTTTCTTCAAGAACTCTTACCATGTCTCATCTTATACTCCACCTTCTAATTCCCGACTCAGACGAAATCCGCCTTAGTAGCTGTTCCATCTCCTCTGATCCTATGGTAACTCGACCCGGACCACTTTTGGACTACTCTTACGGTCAACCCTTTTGACTCAACGGAGCGCTTGCGTGTAAGCTGTTGCCCCGCGCTTAGCTTTAGAGTAGCGCTTCAGATGTTTAGAGATTACGATTATGAATACGATTACGACTAGTCTTTTTGCAGGGTCTGCATAATTTGTACCGTGAAATACATGTATGACTGAGAGCCATAGGCGTACGGGAGGTTTCAGAAGCGGGGGGGGGCAAAGATTGAACTTCTGCCCGAAAAATTTATCCGGCCAAAAAGTTAACTTTGTTAGTCGTCCACGACTATTTTTGCCCGAAAAACCAGACTTGCCCGAAACTTGACGACCTTTTTTTTTCGTCCGCGACTATTTTGCCCGAAAAACCAGACTTGCCCGAAACTTTACGACCTTTTTTTTTCGTCCGCGACTATTTTGCCCGAAAAACCAGACTTGCCCGAAACTTTACGACTTTTTTTTTTTTAGTCGTTTGGGTTTGTGTTTGCCCGAAAAAACCACCAAACTTGCCCGAATTTGGGGGGCAATTGCCCCCCTGCACCCCCGCCTCGTACGCCTATGCTGAGAGCGAAAAACACAAACTACGATTCTGGATAATAACAATGTGACATTTGTTCTCATCATGAATTGTAGGTCCAACAATTTTTAGACAGAAATTTCATCTACTGAATGCTTACCTTTCCGTACATTGCCCAAAACCTGGATCAAAGCCTAGCTCAGACTATTATCATTGTACATTTGGTCTATCGTAAACATTGTACAGAAAACAAATTTAGACTACATTACCAAGCCCAAAAACGTATAAAGGCTCCTTATAATTATCTAATGTCGGCTGTATGAAACATTTAAAAATAAATTCAAAAACTCACATTCGACGTTCATCTGATGAATCCATTCGTGTTCAAATTCTGGAGCGTTGTCTGCTTTTTGTGAGTCATTTCGATAATCATTGAACGACAATGGTTCAAAGTAAATTGTACAAGATACATTTCTGCCATTGTCACTCGATGAAATGTATTTACTGAATACAGTCAGATTGCCAGAGTCACTGAAGTTTGTTAGAGATTTAGAGTCAAATCCATCTATTCCATCAATTCCAGAACATTCAACTGCAGGGTTAAGACTTCCACTGTACACGATGCTGCAGGAAATGCGCAGATAATCGCCTTCCTTTGCAACGGCTGCGTTTGCGTTGCATTCGGGTTTGGAACCTATAAGAAAGATAGAACTCAAGTGTGGATAACCTCAATTGATCAGATGTGACATTTAACTCAAGCGCTGTTGTATAAAGTAGGCCTAAGCTTTTACTATTTGCAATTGGAAAGACGACAACCGGCAACTCAAAAACCTTGGTGTTTCACACATCTTGCTCGATGGAATCGCTAGGCCTAATGGCCATTTTGAGAACCTCAAACCTAAAAGTTACGCTGAAAAATGATCGCTCCAAAAAGCTATTCGATATTCGTATGAAGAAATAATGATGATTTGAATTCAGAATTCCTTCTGAACAGAAAGTAACGTTTGTTTGGAAGGAAATTCAGGCTTTTTGAACAAGTAGACTAGGCCTACTTGAATAAAAAAATAAGACGCTTCTTGATGCTTTGGTAACGATACTGTGCAATAAATTGTCATTTATGCACATAGCCTACCTACCAGAAAAATGTTTCATAAAAATAGTTTCACCGAAAAACTTATCAAGCAGGGTAGGCTCTGCTGTAGGCCTAGGTTCATTACCCCCGTTGTATAGCCTGTCAATAAATTATTATCGTTGTTCTAAATTCGTAATTTTGTCAGAAATATATAAAAGTGCAATTTTGCATTAATCATTGCGACTTCATACCAAAGAAACGCACCAAATACAACCAGCTGAGCAGTACCAAAACCAATCACCGATTCCTTTGAACTCGTTCGAATACATTTATATGTTCCAGCATCATCTAATTCTGCACGATCCTTCCAAAGCAGTGACGGTTGAGTTGTCGACTGAATAATTATGCCATAAGTTTTTGTATCGGAGAGTCCGTTTGAAATTGATTCCTCGTCATGTTTCCCTATCTTCTTAACTTTCCAAATAATACGTTCATTTTCTGAGGTTGTTCCGCACAGAAATCGTATTGGCTGTCCAACTATAACTGCGAGGTTTCTTGGATAGACGCCGTCTGAGCTGTCAGCGTCTGAAGCAAAATATAGACTAGCCTACACTTAATTATGTGGCAGCTTAGATTAGTTTTACAATTTAAACAAATTAAATAAGTTGATGTTATTTTTACATTGGATGAATTGTACTGTCACGATAATTGTTTCAAGCTTGAAACGGTCTTAAAAACTGACTGTTTTTGTTCTTTGTCGCAAACACTGATGTCAGTTCTGAAACAAAAAATTCCTTAAGATTGTACCTTTGATTATAGCACTTGTGAGTGGCGTGAGTTGTATCCGGACAATGCTACTCTATTCCCAAAGAGGAGAGCTTCTGCCCCAACGATACCTCTGTCCTCTGTTGGAGCTGAAGTACTTAAAAATTGCCCTTAGGTCTCAGGACCGCATAATTATATATGCTCGCCTATAAGGCCTATTCACCAGTGCACGTAGATAATTAGTTGCAACTCGCGTTGAGAATTAATTTAAAACAATGTCTACATAATGCAAGTGCGCTCGTGTTGATCAAATTTGACTTTGTCCTACATAGTAGGCCTACTTACCTGCTAATGCTACGGGCCTATTGCATAGGTCTAATTTAGCTGATTATAATATTACAATATTTGGCACCTAACACTTAAATGTTTGATCGAATGTTACTTACAAGCACTTGCGGTCAGTAGGCCTATAAGAAATTGTGTAATCCACATGACGACTTGTGTATCTTAGAGGCTTGTAACTTCTTTTTACGCTGAATGCTTGTTCTACCTTTGCGGAAGCCTCTCATGCATCATAAACCAGCCTTTCACTGAAGACAAAATAGCCTCTGCGTGATTAGTCTACAGTTATAAGAGCATGTGAGCTTTATTTTAACACAGTCAGTTTAACGGATCTGTTTTAGCCAGACAATTAGACCGGTTGCTAGTTTTCTCTTTCGTAATATCCGTATTTTTATTTGTGTTTGCCGTCAAAATTATTATAATTATTATGTATCAAACATCATTAATGTGTGTTGCATCTTCTTGCGCTGGTTACGGGTAGAACAGATTAATTGCAAGTTTAAACGTTTTTATGTGCATTGTATTATCCTGATGACGTTTCTGATAACATTAGTCTGTCAGGAAGTTAAAGAAATTTGGCTTAAAGTAACCTATTAAGGTCTTAAATGTCTTAATTGAAGCAATTAATGGACCATAGAACCGAAATGCTCAAATTTAATGCATCTATATTCTACAGGCCACTATATTTATTAATATATAGACATATAGCCTACACTATACAGTGACGATGGCTGCGTTAATAAAGTTCTCACATTTCAGGAATGCAAACCTGATGATTACACGACAGCCACCTTAAACGTGCAAAGGCTACAGTCCCTGCATTGATTTTTCACTTGTTACTTAAAGCTAAATTGATTCAGACCTAGTGAAAAATTCAGGTCAATATTTGGCGGTTGAGAAAGGAAACTCCAGTGACAAATTCCAACACTCTGACAACGAGATTAATTGGTTTCCCAATTCCCAGTGACTTTTAGTAGCCTACACTCTCGTAGCCAAAATGATAAGGCACGAGCGTATCATTATGCCTTAGAAGTATTAGTTCTGCTGCGGATACGCCTGGTGAATAGCAACATTTTGAATGAAATTGTAAACACCTGACCTTCCTAGTATAACTTATCGAACACTATGTGCAAAGTTAGCATACACTGCCATACAGTCAATATTAACAAGAGGATAAAATATGGGATGTGGGCTATTAGAGCCAATTTTATTTAGGCTTAACCCTCGGCTATTCGAGTTTCATACAAATGCTCAAATTTAGTTTTGAAAAAATTAGTAAGGTCCATATTTAAAAAAGATGGATAGACTTCTATAATAAAGCTCTCATTTAACTATGTGCCATAGAATCCAAGCACACCTGCATTGGGGTCATGCAAAGATGATTTTCTCGCACAAATCATGTCTGATTCAGCTTTAATGGAAGGTTTCAAGCCCTTTAATTAATTTCAAGCAAATTTTAAAGCAAATATTTGGCTGGTAAATAAGATATAAATTGCGGAATAGCAAGGACTTCGAATTGAATTGATCAGCAAGCAAGAATTGCAACATATTTTAACAGTCGAACGCGTTGGTATAGTGAAAATGTTGGTTGCCTTGCTGCCGGAGTGTTGCAGGTTCGAATCCACCTCAAGACGCCCGTAGGGACCATGAGCAAGTCCTTCACTCGCAATTGTTCAGGCGCTTCGGGTGAAGCTTTGATTCAGTGTCCATGTTGTAGTCAGGAGCGTTTCCGAGTAGTAATCCTGAAGGGGCGTTATAACAAGTGCGCAAAGCATGCGCATACATAATTAATTATTTCAGCCAGTAAAGTTATAGACCTAGGCTATGCAGTGCACTATAAAATAGGCCTACACTTTTTTTTATGAATATGCTGATAGTCTATGATTACAAGCATGCTTCATTAATTGCTAAATATTAACTGACTATTTTCTTTCCATAACATCGGGGTTAAAGCCTTGCTGCCGGAGTGATGCAGCCTAAGCTAGATGGTTAGGCTAATAAATAAAAAGGACAGATTCAGCGCGCGTTAAATCGACATCGGCCTACTTGCCATAATTATCAGGTTTTGTTCCAATTATGTGAGAATGTGATGTAAAGAAGCTCTTCAATTCTGCGATTTATTTAATTGATTCTGTTTTAAGCAATTGCGGAATAAATACGCAAAGCAAAAATTACTTTAACTACCTAACAAATTAATGCCAGCCGTTATTACAGCAAGAAAGTGTAACACCCATTAATAAAAAAATTATGTAGGCTACATGTAGGCCCAGTATAATTTCCTCGGTAAATAGGCCTACATAAATGAAACTACGGATATTACGAAAGAGAAAACCAGCAACCGGTCTAATTATCTGGCTAAAACAGATCCGTTAAACCGACTGTGTTACATCAAAGCTCACACGTTCATTTTAACTCTAGACTAATCCCGCAGTAGCAATTTTGTTCTCAAGCAAAGACTGGCTTATTATGCTAGAGCGGACTTATCGTCGTGTATTATTGCAAGATAGACATTAACGTAATGAAGTTGAAAAACCTGTATGCTATACGAATTCTCACATGGACTATCATGGAACTATTCAAGCTGACAGAAAATGCTTGTAAGTTACATTTTATGGCATTGTTAACTTGTTATTGTATATTGAAGTTCATCAGAAGCAAATCATTTACCGTAAAACGTAGATAAATAAATGTGCAAAATTCGAACACGACATGGAGCAAGTGCAGATACACTTGGTTGTAGGCCTACATAATTGTCAAATTGATTTACAGCACGAGTTACAATAAATTGTAAGCGACGTACATGCACACATTGCACAGATATGAGCGAATATGAAGTTTTCAAGATGATATTAGTATTACAGCTCCAGCAGAGGGTTAAACAGAAGCTGTCCGCTTTTGGGGACAGAGTCATTACGTCGGAATAAAACTTACACTAACGGTAAGAGCCATAGGAATACAAGGTAGGACCTCAATAATTCTAAATAATTGTTTGATACGGGACTGTTGTCAGTTTTGTCGCTAAAGCACAAAAAACACCAGTAGGCCTACACTGAGTAGCCTACAGCACACAAAACCGTATCAAGCTTCAGACAATCATTGTTGCATTAAAATTCATCCAATATAAAAATAATACTAACATAATCTATATTTTTAATTGTAAATCTAATCTATGTGTAAGATGCCACCATGATGAAAGTGTATTTTTCTGTTAAGACGCTGACAGATCAGACGGCGTCTATCCAAGAAACATCGCTGTAATAGTTGGAGAGCCGATATGGTTTCTGTGCGGAACAACCTCAGACAACGAACGTATTATTTGGAAAGTTAAGAAGATAGGGAAACATGACGAGGAACCAATTTCAAACGGACTCTACATTACAAAAACGTATGATGCAGTAAATTTCGTGATTGTTCAATCGACAACTCAAACGTCACTGCTTACGAAGGATCATGCTGAATTAGATGATGCTGGAACATATAAATGTATTCGAACGAGTTCAAAGGAATCGGTGATTGGTTTTGGTACTGCTCAACTGATCGTATTTGGTATGTTTACTTGGTTGACTTCGCAATGATTGACGCATATTGCACATGTTATGTTTTCTGACAACGGTGAATAAGCTAAGTTAGGACAGATTTAATTTACTGTCAAGTTATACAAAGAAAGCAATGATTACACTGAAAATATACATATTACATATTCGTATGAGAAATCAACATTACTGTTCATTAAGTAGGCTACATTTCATAGAGAGTTCCTTGATTTTTGAGGCGATGCACACCAAGATCTTGCGTTGCCGTTCATTGTCGTCTTGCCGTTTTTGCAATTAGTACTTTAGGCCTATTATAGCCCTACGTCACTGAAACTTCAGTGTTTGAGTTCAATAAAACATTTGCTCAATAATTATTGAGATTAGCCACACTTAGGCTTTACTTTTCGTAGGTTCTAAGCCCGAATGTCACGCAAATGCAGTCGTTGCACAGGAAGGCGATTGTCTGCACATTTCCTGCAGCATCAACTACAGTGGAAGTATTAACCCAGTAATTAAATGTACTGGTATTGATGGAATTAATTCCAAGTCTCTAACAAACTTCAGTGGATCTGACAATGTGACTGTATTTAATGAATGCGTTACATCGAGTCACAATGGCAGAAATCTATCTTGTACAATTTACTTTGAACCTCTGTCGTCCATTGATTATTGGAGCGACTCACAAAAAGCAGACAACGCTCCAGAATTCAAGCACGAATGGAATCATCAGTTGAACGTTGAGTGTGAGTTTTCAAAGTTATTTTTAAAATGTTTCATACAAGTCACATTGCATAATTATAAGAGTCTGAGTTGAACCTGATTGCTTTCGAATGAGTGAAAAAACGAAAATAGCAAAATAATATTCTTTTAAGTTAAGATGTGTTGCGTCCTGTTTCTTTAGCAACAGCTAGGCTACGGTACTGAAAAACAAAATCGAAATATAGGTCTATCTGCAAAACTCTGATAGGCCTACAAAGTATAGGCATTCTTTAGCCTAAACTTTATTTTTGAATTAAGGGCAGCAGCGAACACAATCCACAGTAGGAAACATTGTCACCTAATTAATAAAATTATACTGAAAGTTGCTTAGCTGAAAATTATATGAAAATCGTATGCAGTTCAACCGAAATCTGTTGTCATCGACCTAAGAAAGGATGCCTATTTCAATGGTGAAGTAATCCGCTGCATCGCTGATGGAAACCCGATTCCTATTTATACCTGGAGGGAAATTTGTTCAAACGACGTTGCTTCATACAACTCTACGTTGATAGTAAACGAGAAGACAATGCAAGGTCGCACATATGAGTGCACGGCCACAAATACAAGAGGAAACCTTTCGACGTTGGTCACAATTCGTGTATTTGAAAACAGCTCCATTCACGGTATGCAAGTCTAACGATATCCACTTTTTACATTGACCAACTAACGCCTTATCAATAATAATTATTGCAGATGTAGGGCCTATCATCGCACATAATAAGAATTCGTGTTTTGTTTTTTGTGTTCACTACATTTCTGTCAAATCCACATTGCAAAAGTCTCGAGGTGGTGGGTGACTTCCTTTCTGTTCCGTACAACACCAGGCTTCGTATCAGTTTCTTCATGTCTGCTTGTTATTACGACTAATTGTTCTATATTGAGAGTGCGTCTTGCCTAATTCTATATTCTATCCTTTCTTGGTTGCAGCTTGCATCCGTGAGGAGAATTACAATAGATGTTTAATTCCACGCCATGTTCAGTAGATATAGGTCTACTGTACATGTTGTATATCAATTCTCCGAAATCCCTAATGCCTGTCTGCAAATCACAATAATTATTTCGGAATTCACAATTTGTGTAATTTGAGAATATTATTAAGGGGCCGCAAATGTTTTTAGATTCCAGCATTGTTCGTGGTGTTACAATAATCGCTGGAGTACTTAGCGCTGTTCTATCTGTCGCTGTGATCGTCTTCATAATTAAACGTGGGGCAGGTAGGTGGTAGGTGATCTTGTTCAGACAATTCTGAAACACTTCCTATCTTTTCGCTATAATTGTGGGTCGGTGATGAAGTGTTGTCTTATTTTAAATTTGCTTTAGCCTATAATAACCGAATAGGCTTTCGCTGGTTTGGTTACGTGTTTTCGGTTTTCTTAGCTCAAACTAAGTGGCTATGCTACTGGTTTCTGTGGCGTTTCTTCCCAGTAATGTCACCAATTCGCTTTCTCTGTCTCTCCCGCTTTGCAGATTTTTAATTCCAGTATCTTATCTACACTCTAGGGCTTTCCTTTCTTATCGTCCACGTTTTGAATAAATACAACTCATGAGTTTTAATCTTTGGCTTTACATGTATTAGAGATGTTGTTCATTTTTCACATCCGTGACTCCTTAAGGTAGGCCTGTGTATTTGTGGAGACCAGACAGTACGATATTTTATAAGCGATATTAGTCAATTTTGGTTTTACTTTTCTTTTCATGCATGATAAAACTGACCTAATAACCAATGGCAGTCGAGGCAAAATAAACAGAATAGCGTAAATTACATTGACAACGGTATGAGGGCATTGTATATTAAGTGCTTATTTGTAATAATTATATCATATTATAAGCTTACTGTGATAGTAAACCTATAAGTAAAATAGAACAAAACTAACATAAGGGAAAACAGCTTTTTCGAATGCATGTATCATATGCCTACGATTGACCTGCTCAATGTATACCACGTAATGATTCCTACCGATACATTAGGCCTAATCGTGTTACTTTCTTCATAGGACGATCAGTGCTTCGCTTAAACGTCCGCACAGTAGAGACTCCTGCAACCAACGTAGCTACTGAGTACGAGGTTACTGGTATCGACAAACACGATGAAACTGTACTTCAAGACGACACCGATTTGAATGATGGCGAAGACGACCTTTCACCATACCTTTCTATTCCAGAAACATCTAGCGCTTACTCTCAACTCGGAAACCGTCCTGCAATCATACTGGTCCCACCTGTCTACGAAAGTCTCGAAGACTATGAGTTCGTTCCTGAAGTGTCCAACTTGCAGATAGACAACGCAGAAGAACATCAGATTTATGCAGTTAAGAAGGATGCACATACTAAGCTGGATCCTGCTAAAGCGAATTACGTGAATATGGGTCATATTCGAAAGGCAGATGATTACATAAATGCAGGTCATATCTTTAGAGATGAAGAATAATTCATGGCAAACAACGATCCATGGATTTGAACAAATTATGTCGACTGCTATAATAATTTATCAGCATGATAATGTAATGGTTCACGCAAAATGCACAATTAGAACACATACTATTGGATCCCGGTAATGTCTTAGACTCTATTAAACTTTTGCTGTTGCTGCCCTTTGCACTAACTTTACATAGGTAAGCTTACCTAGTTATTGTGCAATTCAAGAGTACTGACCATATTTTCATGAGTGAAGCATTTTACATAGGGCATTGAGACATAATTAATCGCTTGCTTTAATCTGAAACTTTTAGAAGTCTATTGACTTAGCATATAAGCAGAACCTTCAAGCAAATCTGAAACAATGTTGCCAATTTCTTTTATGTTATAATCTAATTAGCAAAAGCACACAATAAACACAAATCAATTGGCGATTCATGCTGAATTACTTAAAATAGCCTACTTATGACTTTGTTTCCGCTTAAATGTTTCTTTATTAAGAACTGTCAAAATTTAAAAAATTCTTGATTACTTCAGTGTCCTGATTAAAAAGGTCTACAGTTCGGTGTTTCACACGACTTAGCCACAGAACTTATTATCTGATGCCTTTATATAGTAATGCTGTGTTCTAATAAGCATGATCACGATTTCCATGTAAAGGGAATCGTGCTAGACGTTCAATGTTATTTTGAGATGGATTTTGTGTGGTCGATTTCCGCGTACTGTGATCTGTTGAACGAAGGATGTTGAACAGATGAAGCAGCAGATTCCGATTGCATGAGACGTCTTGCCTCACTCAGGTCCATGTATTCTGTGCCGTCAGCTCCAATTCTCTAAAGATAGACAATGTTTATTTTAACTGTTATGTGGAAATTACAATGCCTTGAATATAACCAGAAATTCTTAGAAATTTTGAAGCATTTGAATTATTATATAACTAGTGTTACTGTTGGTGAATGACCTAGGTCTACTTCTTAAATATTAGTATTATTTTTATCTTTATAAAACATATTTATTTTTTCACAAAATAAGCGGACAAAGCCATTTACAGGCTAATGGAAATGCTCCTGCACAACATTAGGTAACGTTGTCATTCAGTCCATGGCTATTCAAGTGACACTCAATCTCCTTTGTGACATAAATTTCTCAGCAGTGATCAATAATCTTTACTAAGGTAAATTAAAGGTAGTTCACTTGATTTGACGAAGTAGGCAATTGAACGTTGTATTTGAAGTCACTACACCTGCAAGACATTCTCTCAGTTAGAGGGTTTTAGAATTTAGACCTAAGCCCACTCCTCCCTGAAAACAGTACTCGGAGCGAAGCCGCTATCGACGTGGGAGGGCTATAATTGCTTTCTAAAGATGTGGATTTTCCGACTTTTCTATTTGCTTACCACTTTCTTCAGTGATAAGCTGTAACACGATTCTGATTCCAAAGTTTCGTTTGTTTCGTACTTCTCCAGTTGTGGCGTTGAATTAGCTTTTCCAGAATAAGACGCTTGTTCTAAAAAACAAAAAAAAATAAATCTTTGAATTGCTGCTTATTGCATCACTTTCAACTGATTCATCACGACACAGCGTTTGAGTGTGGACTAGAGCCAGTCCGATGAAGGTGAAATTGAAACACTATAGGAAATGACGGTAACAACTAAATAATTAGCTCTTAAATTTCCCTTCTTATCCTATCACAATTAAGAATTCTGCATTTTTTTAGTAGCATCGTTCAGACCATGATAGAGAACCATCATTTATTTGCTGATAGAAATAAAAATAATGTATGTTTGTTCATTAGGCAGTCATTCAAAAACCATCCATTTGTAATTGTAAATTTTAAAGATTTTTTCTGTTGCAAAGAGAATTAAACTAATCTAGTAACCACCTATTTAATAGGCCTACATAATAATATATTTCTTTAGATTCCGCGTTATGCGAACTGCTAAGATGTGTAGAAACATAATTATAAGCCTTGATTTTTACTCAATACAGACCATTTTTCTTCTGAACTTTTCCGTAGACAGGAAGTTCTTGTGACGGATTTTGATCGGTATCTGACATGGAGAGAAGCAAATACATTTTAAGCTTAGGCTACACCGTTAAAATCGGTTCGCAAAATACCTTTTGATTTAGTAGGCCTCTGGTATGTAGCGAATACAAATAGGTCTATGAAGTAAGTTTATTGCATAACTGAAAGAATTAACGCTGAGAAATTACTATTAGGCCAACCTTTTGAGGACTTGTTCACTTTTCCGTATACAGGAAGCTTCAAAGCTTTACGTGCAGAAGTAGGACCTAGAAATAATATCCGAAAGACACAATCAATTATTTATAACATTTCGGGACTCGTAGGCTATGCATGGATTATGCTGCTCAATGACATTATGAAAATTTTAGTTCAAGTCAATTAAAAGAAACTTAATCATTAGCGCAAACGATCGTAAAAACAGAACCAAATCTTGCGTGTTGTATTTACATTCTCGCAGCGGAAGAGTCTAATAGCCTACGTTGCAAAATTATCTTGCATGACAATTATTGCATGTTTTAGATCATAGGCTACACATAGGCCTACACTGTAGCAGCTACATAGGCCCTATAGGTCTAAAATTATAGGCCTACTTCGGATATTTATTTAGCCTATAATACTGTTTAGGCCTACAAGTAAGCGTTTTTCAGGTAGAAAATGCTCTATGTACATATCTAATGTCTTAGTTTAATGTTCTATAGAAGCAAAAATGCGCAAATGTTCAACGTTAATTCTTATTCTTAAAGTGGCGCATTCATTTCACGAAGACAGCGCTTCTTTTGCACAATTAGGCCTATTTAAACATTTGGGCTATGATACAATCCAACTGTGCGACTGAAAATCACTGTCTTGTAATTAGCCTACTATTGCATTCTTTGCTGACCTTGTGAGTTGTTTATTTCATCGTAAACTGGAAATCCATCTATCACTGATTCTTGATTGCAATGTGCATAGTCTCCTTGAAATTACAGAAAAATATCGAATTACCGGTAGTATGCCTATATTATTTTGGAGCTGAATTCAACTGATGATCTTTCGTTATTCTGTGTTCATAGACTTTTGCACTAGATAGACGTGGCAAAAAGTTGGCAGATAGGCCTACATTATTATACCATTCAAAGGAAATAATTGTAGGTTTAGCCTATAAAGTATCGTGTTTGAGAGACTGTAGTCCCAGGAGGTTATTTTGTAAAATAAATAGTAGGCCCTACACCAATAATTATTTGAAAGTAAATGTGCAGCAGTAAATGGCAACACGAAATAATAAACAAAGATAAAATGAAATATAAAATAGTGAGCTTATATACCGTAAATAGTAACCTGCTAGATTAAGACGTAGGGCCTACAGTTATTAATTGGCCTACAGCAATAAAATGAAGAGCAATAAAATACAAATTTCACGTAATAGACCTATGCATAAAATTGCATATAAATGTTCAAACAGTTAAAAGTGCAACATTAAATAGAACAACGTAAAGTAAAATCAATGAAAAACAGTGCAGCCATACAAAAACGATTACAACTGAACAGCAATGATTTGTATAATTTAGATAATATACAATTTCCTTTAGATGATATAAATCGAAAGCATCCTCAATTTCGACCACGTAGCCTAGGCTATGCCTCAATAGGGCACTTGTCTTTGCATACGTGGTTTACAGAAACTAACAGTGGTTCATACAATTATAGCCAAAGCAATTAGGTATAGGGCCTACAATTAATTTTACACAAGCGGATACCTTTATTACTATCAAACTACTAATTGGTCTGTTTGACTTTCGTCTTGATAGATATTATTTCTAAAAAGAAAAGTGCAACCGGCAACTTGTCAGGTGCATATCATCAGCATCGAATGCAAACATTGTAAGAGAAATAGAAAGCACGTTTGGATATAATATATATATATATATATATATATATATATATATATATATATATATATATATATATAACGTTGATGTTCCAGGGTTTCACAAAATTATTGCCGTGCTTACATTTTGTCCCACTGTGAAAACTGTTTACCATCATGTTACCAAAATGGTCAGGCTAAAGCCAGGAAGAAAAATTAATTGTTTATCTAAAATGTATGCTGTAAATAATGTTACCCGAAGGGACTTGTGCTATTCTTGGCTTCGCACGTAGAAGTATCAATGGATAGGTCGGGGATTCATAGCAAACTTTGCTATTGTGAAAGCAATGATTGTGCACTGTAGTTGGGAAGATCAGATGGTGGGAATAGAATTCAAACTCAAGGCTGATGAAACGAAGAGGATTATTCTTGAAACCCATGAATATCAGGCTGGCTTAAGAGACTGCTCCTCTTCGGTGACACACTATAGTAGCCTATTTTACTTTCGCACTACTGTTACAGTACAGCCGCGTGCAATGCAATACAGTAGCCAAAGAATTGTAAAAATAATCAACATACACCAGTAATAATAATTTATTTGTTTATTCAAAAAACCGGTTGACTAACCGCGACCGGTTACAGTATGTAGCCTAGTTATGCAGTTATCTTAATTACCATCAATCTTAACTACTAACAGAACGGACAGCCTGCAATAGGCCCTACAATATATAGGCTAATAGCAGCCTACAAAGCACGTCTATCATACGGTGGCTTCAGGAATCGAACTCAGCTTCGCTGATTTTCATGCCAGTGTACAAGGCCGTAGCTAGGGTGGTGTATTGGGTATATGAACACCCCCGAAATGGAAAATGTAAAAATTAATATAATGCATTTTCTAGCACATGATGTAGGCTAAAAGACCATGAAATAAAATCATGAAAACACCCCCGAAATGAAAAATGTAAAAAATAGCACATAATGAAAAAACATAAAATTAGGCGAAAAATGGTAAGAAAGCCGCTACCAATGACTACAAAGTCGTCAGAAATTTTGATTACAAAAGAAGGTCGTCTTCAAGCTTTCCAATTGAGTGTCGATAATCACCAAAGTAAATCATAAAGATTTTAGATTTGGTGCGTCATCGGCTGATAGAAGCAATTTGTTAGGCACATGGGCGTAACTTTCCTCCAAACAGTGACGGTGCCTTTTTCTTTACTCACTAGGCCTACTATTTCTCTCCTTTGTCTCTTCCCTTGACTTCCTTTTTCCATTCCCTTAAATAGGCTACAAATTTAATAAATTGTCCGCCACGTTAGGTTGAAATGTAGAGCAGAAAGCTTATAATTATGCTCACATTTTTCCAAATGAAAAGAGAAATAAATTAGATCTACGGTACAAGAAAATAATCACTTCTTACCATCCTCTCTGGCCTCCGCTGAATATTCGATTTGCTGCAAATTTCTTTCTGAAAAGTGAAGTAAATAAATCGGCGTTATTGTGTTTTCCTGGCCACAACTAATCATGGGCGGACTTTATCTGGGACCCAAGGAAAGAACTAAAAACGATCATCAGAGTTTTCCCGGGCAAAATGGTCCATTTTCACGACATAATCGACAGATGGTCATCAGAAATTTAGTCGATAAAAGTCAAAGTCATTTTTAGCCCCCCTTCGTAGTTTGCTTTCTTGGTAGGACACCGATGTCTATTTCACTTTTTTACGATCATAAACTGATTGCAGTTTAATAAAGAAGTGAAAATCTGTCAACATAAAACAATTAGCGGAAGAAAACGCATTGCAAAGGCGTATTGCAAAATTAACTCACGGACGGTGAGGACCATGGGCGCCCGCAGAAATTTTTTCAGGGGGGGGGCAAAAAATTTTCGATGGTCACAGTTACCGTAAATGTTTTAGTAACAAGAGCTTGAAAAATGCAAAGCTGGAAATTAGGAATATGAGTATTTTTCAATGAGGTTTCTTAATGCAAATATTTTTCAGTTTCATTTTGTGTATCAGCTTTAATATGAATAATTTCTTTAGTGCGAAGAAAAATAAATAAAAAGTAGATGGCAAATGTGGGTTCCTGAAGCGGCACTGTAATATTATAAGTCCATTGAATGATTCATGAATAAGTGAACAAAAAATAGGTGTCCGTTTTCAAGGTGCAAGTGTTCCTCTATAGCTACTTCTATTGATAGCATACTTAATTTTGTGCAGTTGTGAAAGGTTGCATGACAGCGGGTTTCCAATCAAGTAGGCCATAATCGATAGAAAAATATTATTTGCAAGGGCTCCTGCCGAAGGGTTAACAACCAATGGTCACTGTTCCAGTTTTTAACAAGATGTTGATTATGCAAGGCAGAAAATTAAGAGCATGTTTATATCTACAGAGATTTCTAAACATAGGTTTCTGGCTTTCACTGTGTGTATCATTCGTATCATTAGTGCTTTAATGCGAAGAAATTTGTTAAAAACCCAAAAGTAGTAGTTAAAAAATAAATTTCCATTTTCCAGGGGGGGGGCAAGTGCCCCCCCTTGCCCCTATGTGCGGGCGCCCATGGTGAGGACCGTGCCTTGAATCTTTAGCATCGTTTAGGTGTTACGGGATACATAACCTAAATTTAAAACGAAGTGGGCTAGATCTAATTGAATTTACTTATATAAATTTTAGCAATAATGGCATTGATTATCAACATACTTATTCCGAGATCATCTGGCTGAGCATAACCGATGTATTCTTGTGCGTTCTCACCAGGAAAACGGTCTGAAAGAGCAAAATAATGACCATAAAAAACGTTGTGAACATCTCTCATTACATACGGAACACCGGGAACAGGATATAAAATACGAGTCCAAAAACGTAATGAAAAATTAGGCTAGGCTATAGTTTCAAATAAGTAGCAGCATTTCCAACAGCAAAAGTGCAGAATTTGGAGAGAGCTAAAAGAAGAATGCTTTGCTTGAGGTATAAGCTGATACTTTTATTTCGCACTGAGCGGAGCAGAAAAACCAAACGAAGACTAGAACAAGAGGACACCATTTTGATAATTTCTTCACGAACCTAGGTTACCGAATAACAACTCAAACTAATTATAGGCCTGCACCCTTTCAAGCATGAGCATCATGCACTAGCGTGTAGGCTATGGCAAGCAATGAAAAGAATTTTCTACATGCAGGCTAGGCCTAAACATTGAAAAGAACAATTCCATTATTATAGCTTTATGCTAAGTTGCTAAGTGCTAATCGTATGTTGTCAATGTGCTGTAAGCCTGTGACAAGCATTTTGGACTACATCAGATAGCCTATATTTCAAAAGTCAGAAGCCTTGAAGTCGTATTATAATAAGATATAGGCCCTAATTATTAAAGTAGCCCTATAATTGCCTACTAATATGAGCTATACGGTACATTAACAATGACCCTGCTTTACGACAAGTTTGCTGTCATGTCTTTACGGCGTTCACGTCATTTCATGCTCAGTAGCCTACGAATGGTTCCCGACTAAAATTAGCAACCCTGCTTGTAGGTAAGCTGACCGTTTAGGCCAAACTAGATAACTATAACTGGCACCGACGACATGTTTTGTGTTGATCAGCAAAAGTTCAAAATAATTATGGCTATTAATGATAAAATATTGTCAGTTCAAAGTTTATTAAAATATCTGTTGCACAAACCATTCTCGTCTCTGTCTTCATTCTGAACAATGTCGGGTCCTGTCTCAGATTCTCGTAGACTACAGGAATGCACGCATCCTACAGATTAAAAAAATATATCTTGGACACACGATGCACAAAGATAATAGTCTCCAAGAGCTAAATAAACCTAATAAGCTGAAGTGGTAGGCTTATGACGAACATGGTCGATATCTTTACCTATTTTTTCCTTTGAGTATAGTGTTATTTATCGTTAAAAGATGTATGTAATAACTTTGATAGCATTAAAATCGATAACAAACGTGAATTCACGCATTTGTCCTATTTCAAACACCCGAATGTGTAGTTTCATCTACTAGACTGATTCTTCATATGCTAATGATCAAATATCCAGAACTGTTAGTACACCACATAAATGAGAGTAGACTAGATAATAATTCTAATCACAACGTCGTCAGAAAAATACGAATTGATTTTATTTCTGATTATAACCTCTCTTTTTGTGACTTTGCTCATCTTTGTCTGCTCTATATTAATTAATGTTTATTTTTTGGATTGCCTCTCAGCGCATAATGTTTGCCTCAATTTGGTATTAAAGTGCCCCTAAATTGCGGTTTCTTCGATTCCTTCTGGGTCATTCCTTTTTCTATCCGCAGCACTATACATGTATATAGGCCTATATATAATATATAGGCCTATTATTCAATTTCTTAATCTTGTATCATCGACTGGCTAAAATAAAACCAGTAGTTGACTTATTGATTAATTAATTAAATCATTGATTCGTTGAATGATCGATGGATTGATCGATTAATCAATTAATTAATTGATTAATTAATTCATTCATTTTTTATTAATTGATTGATTCATTCAATTGGTGGTGGTGGTGGTGGTGGTGGTGGCGGTGGTGGTGGTGGCGGCGGCGTTGGTGGTGGTGGTGGTGATGATAATGATGATGACCAACGAACCTTTGAGGCGCCTTATGGCGATTGCAAACGCGACAATTGACAGAGCAACGCAAATGATTCCAGCAACGATAGTCACATTGCGAATGGAGTCAAAACCTATTGAAGATCAATACATCGTTGAAGAATAATTAGCCTAGGCTACACTAATTATACGCTGTACACTAAATTATACAAAGATACATAAAGACGATTATCAGAAGCTGAAAACGAAAGCACAGAACAGAGACAAATGGAGATGTCAAACATTCGCAGCCGCCTAAGGGCAGAGAATGAAAAGAAGACACTAAATTAATTTGAAAGATTGTCTACCTAGAGTGCATTATCTTAAGGCCAACAATCAATCATACGGTGTTAAACATGTTAAACTATAGATAAGCGTATGCTACAATTATATATCGCAGATCTACTAGACACGAAAGGTTACTAAAAATGACTAAGGCAAATACGAAATTATATAGTATCAGTGAGACAATGTCCATGTTTTTAAACCATCAAAATTGCTGTACTTTTGAAAGTGAAGTCTGTAAGAAACATGTAACATAGATTGAAAATCTACTATGATCGTCGCACATTTTTAATACTTTCGTATTAAGAAGCCGACCATGAAATGTCATACTTACTTAGCAGCCCTATTATGTAAAATCTACGGAATGCATCATATTTACAACCTAGATTATAAACGTCTTTATTGCAGGCCTATTATAGGTCTAAGTGATAGTGAAGTCACTTTTTAAAATGAGCAAATCAAAATACAAAACAAGTAGTCAAGTTGTTAATCAAAAGAAATAGAGCATATTATAATAGGTTAATACCAGTTGCTGTGCGTTTAACGGCGTGAATGGTGACTGTGGTCGAAATGATAGGTGTTTCTTTGTCAGATACGTTATTTCTGGCGGTGCATTTGTAGACATGATTCTCCATCCTTATGTTGTCAATGATGAGAGATGGTAGTTTTGATATAACGTTAGAAGATTCAAGTTCAGTCCATTCATACGATGGACTTGGATTGCCATCAGCAACACACATCAGGATGTCACCGATCAAATAAACGTCTTTCTTTTGGTTGATGACAACTGATCTCGGTGCATCTTCAACAATTAATTATATTGATACTAATAATATCAATAACATAAAGAATATTAATATTAGTGATATCAGTAACATCAACAATATTAATATTAGTAATCAACAATATTAATATTAGCAACATCAGCATTATTAATAATAGTAGTAATATCAATAACATCAACAATGTTAGTAGCCTACTAGTAATATCAATAACATCAACAATACTAATATTAGTAATATCAATAACATCAACAATTTTAATATTAGTTAGAATACTAATTATCAAGATAGTCTTATTCCAGTTATGTTACTACGGGAAATAATTCAACTAGTACAACAATTTAATACCTCTCTGATATTCGCTTCTATTATGATCTGCACTTACATAAAACATTCGCCGTATGTGTCCATGTAAAGTTGTAATTCGGAGCATTGGTTGCCTTGTGTACACCGTTGGTATTGGTGGATGATAAAGGCTGATTAAAATAAATATTTGCCATGAAAGTCACTCCATTGTCTTTTATCGTCATCTGCATCGTAAGATTTGAAACCACTGCACTTGTGTTTATATCATCTTGAGACAATGGATTGATTGCATCTCTTCTCGACCACTTGACAACTGGGTAAATGCTTCCATTATAGTTGACGATGCATTCCATATGGACATATTCACCAGCCATAACGGTCTCCTTTGACACTTTGCAGACCGGGTCATTATCTATAACAAGCAGTCTACAGATTAAGCAACAAATTGACTATAGTTAGAATAAATTATTACAAAAATACAAAACATAACAGTAACCAAAATATTACAGTTAGGTACAATTTAGATAATTTATATTTTTCAATATTTGAGTCGTCTTCCATATTTTCCTACTACTACTAAACAATAAGTTGAATATTTACAGACGTTCATCGGCACACATGTGCTCCATAGTTTGAGCTTACTGTATCATATCCCCACGATGGATCAGAAACAATTTTCAACAAAATAGTAAGCTTAAGCAGCAAGAACAACCGTCGTGGTCCGTCAAAAACTGTTTTATGCTGATCAGAGTCGTCTGGACAAATTTTAGCCAGGAAATTATTCAGACAACAGCTCTCGAGTGAATGTGTGGTTCAAGCGAATCCAGATTAATTAATTTGTCAAACCAGGCGTAAATTAATAATTTCGTGATAGTATGCATCTTCCTCTAAATTTATGTCTCTAAGAGAAGAGTCATGCATTTTGAATTTTTGATAGTGTCATAAGATATTCTGTCGCTATAGTGTTCTAAATCAATTGCATAGCGAGGCATAGGCTAATTCTTTTCATCCACCCGATATCTACTTCAGCATAAATCGCTTAGGCCTACACCTATTTATTCAGCTTCCGTGCAAGCAAGAATTCGTGTCATTAATTCAACTGTATATTTGAGGAATAACTTTTTTTTATCAATCCAACTTGTATTCCAGTAGCAGTAGTTGTTCATCAATCCCGCTCCAATTTCAGTGAGAATCTCATCATCGATGCCACTTCTATCTAAGCAAAAAATTATTCCCATCAGCCCGACTTCCATTTTGCAAGAATTCTTTCCGCCTATGCAGCTTGTGTTACGACCAACGCTAAAACTCATGCAATGGTCAATAACAAATAGGGTTCTCTTATTACTGCATGTATTAGAATGCTAAACCGATAGGTTAAAGTGTCGACGATCCTCAACCACAAAATTGCATAATCTTCGTGTGTTCTACAAGTTCTGCTTGTCATTCCTATATACTTCAGATAAATTAAAAGACTGCGCAAACTAAATCTTACCGAGTACAATCAATTGAGCAGAGCTAATCGTTGCCAGTGAGTCACTTTTCTTCCTCTCGATGCAAATGTAGGTTCCTGCATCGTCGTTCATTGAAACATTTTTCATAAGTGTTGAATGACCTTTGGTTGTTGTGACGACTTCAAAGTCTTGGAACGCATCCATTATATGAGTTCCATTGTATAGCAAAATTTCCCCATAAGTATTCTCTTTCCGAAACTTCCACTGTGGTGTAACTCCGTCGGAAAGTGTCCCACAGACGAATGAGAAATTATTCCCGGACTTAACTGCAGTGTTTGATGGATATATTGCGTCAGCAGTTTGTCCATCTATGCAAAAGTTTCATCATCTATTAAGTTTCGATATTCATTAAAACGTATTCCTAGAGATATAATTTAAAAAGCGTCACAATGTGGCGAATTTTGAGACGCTTCGATCTTTAAGTTGGGCATTTTGTGTTGAAATCATATTCTTATGATTTTGGGGAAAAAATTATTTTCATCAATAATAGTCATGTATTTTAGGAAGGCACACTTGAAATCACCAAGAGATCTGACAACAATATAGTCTACATGTAATCGGTTCCTATCTCTTTTTTTATCTAAGTGTTGCGAGATATGATGCCAAAACATCGCAATGTCATGATGTAAGTGTATCTGTGTCTGGAATTTTACAATGCGCATTTTCTAGATTTTAACAAAAAAATTCGTTGAACCTATATGCTTGAAAGTGGTATTGGGCCCCTAATGCTAGATTATAAAAAGATTGCAGTGATTAACTGAGCATTGTGTGCACTGTTAGATTACTGTGAAACCAGATATTTGCCTTCAGGTACTCTAAGCTTAATATTGACATGTCAAGAGCAAAGGATCTAATCAGAAACAGATGAATTTGGAAAACTCATGTAGAAACCTCATCGTCCTCACTCGACTGGCGGAAGAGAATAAAGAAGAAGAACTCTAAGCTTTCTATTATCTTATAATCTCAAAATGCCTTAGAAGGTACCGTAGTTCAAAACAATGTGGTTTAGCAGTTGTTTAAAATATGATGTATTGTACGTGGCATCAAATTTGCCATTTAACAACTACGCCTGGTGCAGAATAAGATGTTAGAAAATAGATCACCAGTTAGGCTATGTGCGAAATGTAATTGACTGACGTTCTTTAGAATCGATCAAATGCTCCACTAATTTTGCATTTAATTCTTTCATCGTTCTCATTAATTTTTGAATAGCATTATGTCCTGCGTAATTATAAGCTACGTTTGAGGTAATAAAAGGGGAGTTTTTTGATGTTTTGCATGAATAGACGTATAACGGTGAAAAGCAATCCAGAAAAAGATCCAGTGCTCTTTCAGACAGCGTTGTGGACCTTTTCAACGACCAAGTAGACCTCACTTAGTGTGGTCTTAATTTAAAATAATGTTTTGGCAGGTAGGGCCTACTTAATTCAATGTTAGTGTTTTCAATGGTATTGGTAGGCCTACAGGTTGGCCCGATAGGCTATATGAAAACATAGCACACAAATTCCCTCCATATGGTTCACCGTAAATGAAAAAAAGGAAATCTGAATCTGTTCAGCCCAGGGCTTTTCACGTGCAGTTGTACCTAAACTGTGAAGTTCTAAATGGATTTGTGCAGTTGTAGAAACACTTATGAAAGTTAAAACTAGCCAAAAAAGGTGATTTTCTTCCAAGAAGAAGTAGGCCTAATTAACCACGGAGGATGTGAATTTGTGAAAGGAAAGAAAAGGTTGTGCAGTTATAAAAATTCCTTCTAAACAGTCCTAGTTCAGCCCCTTAAATTCTTCGAAAAGCCGGTAAATAAAAGTATAGTACTTTTCTTTTATCTGGTTCACTGTGTTGCTGTATTAGAAGCTTTTGTTTATTGTGTGTCAATTCCAAACAAAGAATTTACTAACCAACTAAGTTGATGGATATAAGCAGAAAACACAGCCACATAGTGTATCCTAGTCTTTCTCTGTGCAATTAATATATAGAAACAAACGCTAATAAGCTCAAATCATCATACACATCTTGTGATAGACAGACAAGAGCCAGCCGTCCAACACAGGCAAAAAGAATATGATGCAGCAATTACAAACTACCATCCTGTGTGCTTTGAGTTATAACATCAACGCCATACGGATATTTGATGAAGCCACGTAATTACACCGGTTGTCTATTTCCACTTTTAGCCGCATTTGCAACAACAATTTGCGTTTTGCCTTTGCAATTTCTTGACAAGCGGTCAATTCTAGTTTCGGTTTCTCCTAAAAGAAAAAGTAAGATGCATTATTTTGTCAAAATGCAGTTTACTTTAGCATTGCAAGGGGTCTGGAGACATTTATACCTTTGACGCCATTAAGTCTACTTATGACCATCTGAGCAATATGTTTGTGTTATATTATGTGTAACGTTTCAGGACGCTATAGCCTAAACCAAACATGTTTCATCCTTCAGAGGACCTCTTGGAGTCAGATATTAACCGTTCTTACTTATCCAACTCGTACGGATAGCCTACATTGGGCTCCAGTATTGCTAATATCTTCTATGTTTACCTCAATTGCTCACGCTTTTGTCTGTTCTTGGATTGACTAATGACTATTGTAATTCTGTCCTTTTTGGCCTGATTACCAGTAGCCTATAGCTAATATCTTCAATCTTTACCTCAATTGCTCATGCTTTTGTCTGTTCTTGGATTGACTATAATTGTAATTCGGTCCTTATTAACCTGGTTAAGGTTCGGCTAGCTCCTCTGCAATCTGTACTCAATGCTTCTGCTAGGCGTATTGCCCGTCTTCCTCGATTCTCCCACATTTCTACATTCATGACTGAACAACTTCACTGGCTTCCACTCTCGGCCCATAATCAATTTAAAGTTCGTACTTTGGTCCCTAAGTCTCAATTGGGTCTTGCCCCGAAGTAGCTGTGTGATCATATACTTCGACCGCTTTATGCCACTTCGCTGCGTCCTCTCAGGTCCTCTGATTGGTTTGACCTCTTTGTCCCCCGAGTCAGGACCGCCATGTAGGGCTGCCAACTTTTGACTTTGCCATTCCGGGACGCCCGCAGTCACTCGATGGGCCATTACCAATAGGCCTGTAGGTCTGCTCGTCCACATAAATGGAATAGACCGTGCTCATGTTCAAAATGTGGGGACCACATGCCTTCTGTAGTCTACTGAAATAGTCGTCAATAGTAAACATCAAAAGATAAGTGTGTTTCAATATCTGAATCGATTTCAAGAAGAAAACGGTAAATAAATTCCAGTAGGCCTTATCCTTATCAGGCTTATTACGTGACGTCTATGAGTATAGCATGAGCAAAGTTCATAGGCCTAGGCCTATATGCCTACACGCAAATGGCAGAAGTCTGGATCTGCGGCGACAGAGCAGAACTTGTAAGCCTAGGCATAGGCCTACTTCTGCCGAGTTGCTGACATTTTAAGTAGCTTCATCTCGCTGCGTAAAAAGTCATAGAACTTAGCACCTATCGTACTAACATTTATTTTCGACAAAAGTTCAGCAAGATCAGAGCCTATAGGCGCTCATGCAGGCAATTGCGATTAAGATTAGCCTATAGGTCGTTCATTATGCTGAAAACTGTATCGTTAAAAGCGTCAGAAATTGGAATACATGACTGACTTATATGCCTATTTCGACAAAAAAGAAACAACCGAGTTTCAGACTTTCAGTGATCCCCAAAGTTTTAATGAATCTAGCGCCGTCCAACATACAATCCTGAGTGAACGTCAGACCTCATCGAATTCCGGGACAATTTGGGGTCAGCCCGGGACACGGGACAATAGGTCCGATTCCGGGACTGTCCCGGCGAATCCGGGACGGTTGGCAGCCCTACCGCCATGGCTCAATCCAGATCATTTGCCTGCATTGGTCTATTCTTATGCATCCCCCGTCAGATCGCTCTGCCATCCTCTCTGGTAGTGTATCCTCGTCTTTCTCTCGTCTAGAAACTTCCATTTTTCTCGGGGTTGAGATTTGCGAGTAGCCCTGAGACGCCCTAGGTGGAAGTAGAAAGAGCGAGTAGGCCTAAGATTGGCAATGTGCTCACTGCTCATGTATCTCGATCCTTTTTGTTCCATTGTTGTCTTATTTATATTTACTTTAAGCCATGTGTATTTATTACGCGACTATGTCTAAAGAATTCCGTCGTATTATTTCTAAGATAAAAAGGTTACCCTAATAATTAAGCGAAACTAATGTTCGTTTTAGATAGACCTACATGTATGTAAGCTATCCCCAGGCAGTGTGCAAATTTCTAAAGTAAACTGCATTTTGACAAAATAATGCATCTTACTTTTTCTTTTAGAGGAAACCGAAACCTAGAATTGACCGTTTGGCAAGAAATTGCGAAGGCAAAACGCAAATTGTTGTTGCAAATGCGGCTAAAAGTGGAAATAGACAACCGGTGTAATTACGTGGCTTCATCAAATACCCGTAAAACTATGGCGTTGATATTATATCTCAAAGCACGCATGCTGGTAGTGTGTAATTGCTGCATCATATGCTTTTTGCCTGTGTTGGAGGCTGGCTCTACTTGTCTGTCTAGCACATGATGTGGATAATTTATTTTGAGCTTATCATCATTTGTTTCTATATAATACTCTGCTGAGAGAAAGACTAGGATACACTATGTGGCTGTGCTTTCTGATTCTATCCATCAACTTAGTTGGTTAGTAAATTCTTTGTTTGGAATTGACACAAAATAAACAAAAGCTTTGAATACAGTTATAGGCCCTAATACTTATAATGAACATGTTCTTTGCTGTGTTTTGTTTTGAAAAAGTTAACAGGTTGAACAGATTCAGATTTCTTTTATTTTCATTAACGGTGGACCATTGGAGGAATTTGTATGCTATGTTTTTTTATACATGTACCGGCACCATAAGCACTGAAAACACTGAAAATAAATTAATTACCTGCCAAAAAATTATTTAAAAATTAACTAAGTTAGGTCTACTTGGTCGTTGACAAGGTCCTCTGCGCAGTCTGAAAGAGCATTTGATCTTTGCTTGATTGCTTTTCACTGTTGCTGCATATAGAATTGCATGTAGGCCTACGCCTAATACTGCAAATCGTCACAAAACACAACCTTTTAAAACTAAAAGTAGGCCTACATGTATTACAGAGGACATCATTTTATACAGAAATTCATGATTAAACCTACGGTTTAAGATTAAATGCAAAATTAGTGGACCGTTTGATCGTTTCTAAATAACTTTAGTCAATTAGGCCTACATTTCGCATGTAGACTATTTTCTAACATCATGTTCTCCACTAAGCTTAGCCTAGTAGTAAGACAGCAAGTAAGTAAGCCTACATCGTATTTCGAACCAACAGTACTGTTAGCCGCATTTATTAAGGCATTTTGTGACGTATACGCTATAGCAAACTTAGAGTAGACCTACCCCAAGACAAATACATGTATCTTGTTTCATAGGAATCTAACATTGTACAGTTAATCACTGCAATCTCTTTATGATCTAACATTATGGACTCAATGCCCTTTACAATTATATAGACTCACAGAATCTTCTTTTAAAATTTAGAAGATGCGGATTGCAAAGTCCAGACACAGATACACTTTTGCATCATTTGATGTTATGGTAACATATCTTGTTGTATTTGGAAAAAGGAGTTAAGCACCGATTACATAACTATAGACTATTTATATCGGTATCAGATATCTTGGTGTGCTTAGGCCTAAATGTAGGCCTACCATTCTGAATTATACATGACTACTATATAATTCACACACGAAACTCGTTTCCTTCGGAATAAAATCACAAGAATATCATTTCAACACTATAAGCCTGGATTAAGCGCATGGCGTCTCAAAATTCGCCACATTGTGACGCTTTTAAATGAGATATCTAGAAATACGCTTTAATGAAAATCGAAACTTAATAGATGATGAAACTTTTGCATAGATGGACGAAGTGCTGACGCAATATATCCATCAAACACTGCAGTTAAGTCCGGGAATAATTTCTCATTCGTCTGTGGAACATTGTCCAACGGAGTTACACCACAGTGGAAGTTCCGTCAGGAGAATACTTATGGGGAAATTTTGCTATACAATGGAACTCATATAATGGATGCGTTCCAGGACTTTCAAGTCGTCATTACAACCAACGGTCTTTCAACACTTATGAAAAACATCTCAATGAACGACGATGCTGGAATCTACATTTGCATTGAGAGGAAGAAAAGCGATTCAGTGGCAACCATTAGCTCTGCTCAATTGATTGTACTTGGTAAGCTTTAGTCTGTGCAAAGTCAAGCAATGCGTCTTATAATTATTATTCTGTAGTAAATAGCCTATGACAAGCTGAATTTGTAGACCAACTATATTTGAAAATGTTCTTGCAGTATTTAGCAATAATAAAGTCTATAGATACAGTTAGCTAGAGCCTAGAGCCTAATCGCTCCATATCAATGATGTTCTGGACACACGAAGGCTATGCAATTTTGCGGCTCACGATCGACGATGCGATTCACCAATTACGACATGGTAATAAAGTAGCCTGAAATCATTCTGGCTTAACATCCATCCAGACAATCAGCAAAAACCGTCATAGACGGACTACGACGGTCGTTGTGGTTGACACGCGACCCAAATATTGAAAAATATAAATGACAAAATTTGTCCCATATTGTTATATTTTGCATTTTTAGAATAATAATTATTGCTGCTAGCGTAAATCACTGCATCTTATTATTCTTATAGATAATGACCCGGTCTGCAAAGTGTCAAAGGAGACCGTTATGGTTGGTGAATATCTCCATATGGAATGCATCGTCAACTATAATGGAAGCATTTCTCCAGTAATCAAATGGTCGAGAAGCGATGGAATCAATCCAATATATCATGATCAGACAAACACAAATGCCGTGGTTTCAAATCTTACGACGAAGATGACGATAGAAGACAATCTTGTGACTTTCATGGCAGACATTCATTTCAACCCGCCTTTGTCTTCCATCAATACCAACGGTGTACATAAGGCAACCAATGCTCCAAATTACGAGTTTACATGGACACATACGGCGAATGTATTATGTAAGTGCAGATCATAATAGAACCGAATATTAGAGAGATATTAATTTGCTATAGACCTACTATTTGAAGGATTTCTCGTAGCAACATCACTGGAATCAGACTATCTCGACTGACGTAGTAACTGTATTCATCTCATAATGATCTTGTGAATTTCCTATTAAGTTCAATTTAGCCTATGTAAACGTTGTGGAATTTCATAAATATAAAAAATAATTAGTATTCTAACTAATATTAATATTGTTGATGTTATTAATATAATTGATTGTTGAAGATGCATCGAGATCTGTCGTCATCACCCAAAAGAAAGACGTTTATTTGATCGGTGACATACTGCTGTGTGTTGCTGATGGCAATCCAAGTCCATCGTATGAATGGACTGAACTTGAATCTACCCGTGTTATATCAAGACTGCCATCGCTCATCATTGACAACATAAGAATGGAAAACCATGTCTACAAATGCACGGCCAGAAATAACGTATCTGACAAAGAAACACCGAGCATATCGACTACAGTCACCATTCACGCCGTTAGACGCACAGCAACTGGTACTAGCCTATAATTATGCTCTATTCCTTCTGGTTAACTACTAGTCTTTTAATTTTGAATGTTGATTTACTTACTTTGCAAAGTGACTTTAATGACACTTAGACTAATAAAACACGGGCGTTTGTAACCTAGGCTTTAGCCAGATGCATTCCGCATATTTTGCATATAATCTACTGGGTAGGCTATAAGCTTACATTGCATAGTCGCATGATCGGTGTCCTATTATAGTTTTAAGAAGTGTGAGTAGGCCTATCACATTTGTTTAAAATCGATACTTGTTCCATGCATGCTTCAGATACAGAAGTCGAAACAATTCTGATGGTTTTCAAAGATAGTACTATGCATTTTCGTATTGAATTAGGCCTACTCAATTTTATTGACCTTCCGTTGTCTGTTATTATGATCTGCGAGGCTGTCTTATAGTCTACTTAGAATATATAGCTGACGCTTATCTAAAATAAGCTTAGTCCATCACCGTATGATTGCTTGCTGGTCTAAAATAACGCATCTCTGCAATCTTCCGCATTAATTTTTCTTTTAATTTAGTGCACAACGATTTATTGATCTTCAATAGGTTATGACCCAGTTCGCAGTGTGACGATCGTCGCTATAATCGTTTGCGTCGTGCTTGTGGTTACTGCGTTTGCAATCGTCTTAAAGCGGCTCAAAGGTTGGTCGGTCAGCCTATTGAATTTTAACTGCTACAATCAAATAGTCAACCAGTCAATCGGTCATTCAATAAATTAAACATTTAATTTAGGCAAAATTGATAAATATAGAAATAAATTATTTAATCGTTCATTCGTTCGATCATTCAACCAATCAAATAAACAATCTAGCAATAGTTTTATGTTAACAAATCGATGGTAGAGGAATAGCTAATCAACCATGTTTGTCGCCAAAAAATAACAGGCTAAAACCACAAACAAAATAAACCCTAACTAAGAGTAGGCCTATTTATCTGACAACGCTGTGGGTAAAATAAATTTCCTATTAATTTTTGTAATTTACATTAGGCTAATGAGGTGGGTATGTAATTTTCGTTTAAATACTGCAATTTTTGGAGCTTCGCACAGTTCTAGATATTTAATAATTGAAGTTTCAGCCTACCAGATAAGTCGCCACCTTCGGTTGTTTCGAATTGGACAGTTGCGTGAATTCACGATTGTTATCGATTTTATGCAATCAAAGTTATTAGAGATAATTGTCTAAAACGAGTAAATAGCACAATATTCAAACAAAATAGAATCATAGCCTATTCACTATGGTCGTCATAGGTCAGCCACTTCATTTGAAAAGGTTTTCTTATAAGTTTAGTTAGCTATAGGACGCTATTATCTTTGCGCATCATGTGTCCAAGATAATTATATCTTTCAATTTGTAGGATGTGTGCGTTCCTGTAGGCTGCGAGAATCTGAGACAGGACCTGACATAGTTCAAAAGGGAGACAAGGACGAGAACGGTTTGTGCAACAGATATTTTAATAAACTTTGAACTGAAAATATTTTATCATTGATGGCCATGGTCAATAAGTGTTGCTGAATCAGCCCATCACTTGTACAGTTGTCGGTGCCAGTTAGTTAGCTAGCTTGGTAAGCTTATAACAAGATCAAAATTATTTGGCAATCGTCCGTGATGCTTATTTTAGTTGGGGACCCATTTTCGTGCTTAGTATGGAATGATGGGGGATGCCGTAAAGACATGACAATGAGCTAGCCTTAAAGCAGGGTCAGTATATATATACTGTGTTGCTCAAATTAGGGCCTAGATGTCAAACCTTATTGGATTTTAACATGGGGTCATTTGTAGTGGTTTTATCGCGTTATCCGCATTTTGATGATTTTGTTTTGAGAAAGTTATTCGAAATCTGTTTTTCGAGAGAGAGTTAATAAGGTCGACTCCTAGGTGTTCCGGTCTATAACGAGTGGTGGTAGGCCTGGCTAATAATTGCGCTAACCGGTTTTGTGATAGGTTGTGTGGTTTTATGTCATTAATTTTCTAATAGATCGAAATTCGTGCGCTGCGAATGTAACGCTGGACCAAGGTCATGAATATGAAAGCACGGAAATGTTTGGCATGCAAGAGGATCGTAAGATGCTACCGCAGAACATCGACAAATTAATGGAATCCGTTGACTCAACTCATCTATCGTCAGAAGAGCATGGATGTTCAGTTGAACATCAGAACCATCCGACAAGAGAATGCACGTGTTACGCACCACTGGGCGAACACTTGTCAAATCCTGGTCCTACAGTCTACGAGCGCCTCAATCAGAATGAAGTAGGCCTAACCTTCCACACTGCATTTGATACTCCCATGGTTCGACGTGACAAAAAAACTCAACAAATCTACGCCAATGCTACTTCGATTGGCCTAGATGGAAATTACGTTAATGTTAAGATTTTGATTGAATAAGTGCATTACTATGGATACTATTACTACGCGGTTAATTGGCCTACCTACAAAAACTCTTCTGCAAGTCTCGTTCATGCGACTACAAGCAGTTTTCCATGTCTTCGGTTCGTCAAGAAAGAGCAATAGTAAAACACTAAGCATAGTTATCTTAATCTTGAAAAGAAATGGAAATCTGTTATTAGGCCTGTAATCATAATTATAATGTACCGGTAACCAAAGATGTGATACTGCGAGACGGTAGACATGCAATGGGACATGGATGAAAACTTTGACAAAAGACGCTTTATATGGCGCCATCAAGAGATCTCAACCTTGCATAGCACCACCAGAACCCCACAACGTTATGTAATACAAGAGACCACGTGTTGCTTGCTTGCAGTATATCTCTGTAAGGCAATATATGTTTGAATTCTTCAGTTTCTTTCTCTTCTGCGAGTGATAACTCACTGATGCATCAGGAACCGAAGATTTCAATCTTATGCTGCGTTACACAACTCAATATAAAAATGAGAAAATTTAGTGGCCTAATTTAGAGATAGGCGTGTAATTGAATGTCAAAATGCATATTATTGGAACGTCTGTGTCGAACTTTTAATAGAATAGGTATTAGGTAGCCGGTGAAAATTGTATTAAGAAAAGACAATCTATATATTTTTATGACATGAATTATTATAAACCAATATTCAACAATGCAAACGACGGAGTTAAACACAAATATCAATAGTTCCTGAACTACAAGCTTCATACAAAGACGAAAACGTTCACTTTAGGCCACTTACTGCCAAGACTTACACATTATTCGCACATCTTGCAGGGCATATCAACCAGATCTGATTACAACAATGTGGCATCATTTAGATCTATCTTAATACATGCTATATATGGACAATTAGCAGGTCAATTATACGAATTATAAAAATGACTAATTCGGAGTGATATATTGCTAGAATAAACAACGTTTAGGCATACACCATCAGTCCATCATGCTCCAAATTTGTACGCCATAGCCAGAAATGTTGGGCATGGTCTCATATAATTATGTCGCTAAGTACTCGTTCAAATGTTTTCTAAAGAAAGGCTATTCTCTCTATCTACAATGTCATTAAGCCATCGCTGTATGGCAAACTTAAGTGTCTCGTCATTTCTGAAATGTTTTTGAGTGAACGACTTCTGCATACTGCGATCTTTCGAATAACGGTGGACGAGGAGGTAGCGAAGGAATTCCGAGACCTCTCACTTCAGCAACGTCCATGTATTCAGTGCCATCGGTTCCGATGTTCTGAAGATAAACAACACAGTGGAACATAGGCCTACAACTGCTGCTGCATCTATAAAGTTCCATTTGTGATTTTAAATTACTTAGCCTACCGCCTGATCCATAATGTCTTACTTAGTTTAGACTAGGCTACGTGTATTATAATAGGCTCTATGAAATTCCACGAAGTGCACAACTACACAATGCAGTTAATTTCCTGTAAGCACTATTCGTATCACCAGGAAAAAATCGCCAGCTCCTGCAGGCACAAGTGAATAGACATTTGCAGCTGTTAGCCTATCGTCTATAAAAAGTTAATGGAGCTCTTCTGTATCTGTTATAGGTTCGAGCAATATTGACGATTAGGAACTGTACAATAGGCCTATTATTATTCATTGAAACTAGCCTTTTATGTAATGCAATTCATGCTCTGTCAATTGGCACTGTAAAGAACGCTAGATTTCAGTAGTTTGTGATAGTGCTACATAAAATGTGGTAACTGCAATAACATTACAATTCAACATTGTATAAGTTGTCATGTTTAAGAAGCTCGGTTTGGAGCATCGTTGTATTAGAATGGTACAAATGTTCACCTTTTTCTTCGGCAAAGCAGGAACATTTGGTCCTGCATGTAACGCATGTCTGACGTCACGGTTGTCAGTCGTCGATGCCAAACAAGGACCATCGGAGCATGCTGCTGTTTCTGTATAAAATAAAGATACAAATGTTTTGCTACGCATCAGCACAGAATAACTACAATAATTATTGGTGATTAACAGAAGCATTGAAATGCACAGTGGTCTTCTCACAACGAGTCTAGACAGAATACGCTGGATGGCAGATTCGAACCTGCGACCCTTCGGTCTCTAGGCACCGAACTTACCACATGTACCAACGCGCTCCACATTGACATGATTAGGAGCTTATTACTCAGTTTGGCACGCTATCGGTTGATTCATGATGGTATGTGCATTGATACCGAATTACCGATGCAAAAATAATATTGTGGTTGTTTACTGTTTGTTTTCTTGGATATTCTTTTGTTCCCTACAATTCACTATAATAATATTATAGACGCACATAAAATGGAGCCAACATTCTACATGTACGTAGAGCGGATGAGGCGATGAGATAATTATGAGCGACTCATTAAATGAAAAATATATCGAAGCAGTTCCAACCTTCCATCTTCTTTTGAACTTTTCCGTAAACAGGAATTTCAACACCAGACGGATTTCCAGCAACAGCTAATTAATACAGAAAGAATGTTTCTGATGTTTAGAGATTCATCACGACTTTCATAACAATTATAGGCAACGAATGGTTTAGACTCTAGACTCAAGATTCTAGAACCTAATGTAACTTTTGTAGAGTAGGTCCTAAATAAAACGGGGAATGGTTCTGGCTTTGGTTGGGTTCTTCTGAAACCATCCATGCATCCGTGGGCACCCGTTTCCGGTAGTTCCAAGAGTTGAGAAAGGAACGGCCTCTGTTGGCATTATTTCACACTGGGCTGTTCGTGGTTGCCCAGATTTAACGGGATCACTCTCTTTCTGGGCTACCCTTTCTTATGGATCTCTTACCTGATAGGCCTAGATGATAATAATAATTAGCTAATAACCCCTCATATCTCTGCACATTCTCATTTTATACATTTTGCTTTCTGCTGTTTTTGATTTGTTGATCTCTCTGAATAAAAAAGCTTTGGTTTGATTTGATTTGACTCCTTGGTTAAGCCTGCGTGAAAGTTTAGTTTTGCCAGCATGCAACTTTTAGAAGACTATTTAGATTTTAGTATTGGAAGGAATTATTCTTGTTTTTCTGACCTGTCGATTTCTTGTGTATTTCGGAATATACAGGAAATGGTTGTCTCTCGTTTTGACGATCAAACGAT
The DNA here is from genome assembly GCA_945859605.1 of Lumbricus rubellus. Taxonomy (NCBI): domain Eukaryota; kingdom Metazoa; phylum Annelida; class Clitellata; order Crassiclitellata; family Lumbricidae; genus Lumbricus; species Lumbricus rubellus. The sequence goes on along the minus strand of OX243814.1, from coordinate 4,015,675 downwards.
CCTAATAAATGAACGCATCACAATGCAATATATTTTCATGTCTACAGCAGATCAAGCTAAATCTCATTAATAATTTATTATCCTATACATAATGTGCTATGTGCACTGCAAAGTCAGGGAGTCAGACTACGAGTCTAGCTGAAGCATTAAAAACCTTTTGAACCCGGAGCCCCCGTAACTCTATAGATAACGGGCCGGAAAAAACCGGCTTGTCGGGTTCAAAGGGTTAAGACCGACTGAAGGGTGGACACTGTTTGAATGGAGTGAGGGCATGAGAAGTGAGTTGCAGCAGTTCAGCCGGGAACAGACAAGTGCATGAACCATGTTGATAAACACAGATCGTCAGCTGGTATTTTGTCTCCTCAGTTGAAAGAATCAGGAGCGGTTAGCTTAGATATAATTATGCTCCTTGTAACATGAGGGAGGAGTCAGATGTGACCCCATGTTACGGAGCTGTGTATCAACATCGTTTCATACACTACAACTGACAGAATAAGCCTAAATGTTGCCTAATTGTATACATTTCAAAAGCTTGTGTGACCACGCTCGCCATAAACAACCCTCTGCCTTGGTCACTTGTATGGCTGCACTGGCTATGACTTGGCTGCAAAAATGTCTGGCGCCGCCACTGGATACGTCAACGATAATAACAAAGACGAATGTTATAGTTATCATTGTGTTTGAAGATGTGTTTGACCATAGGCTACTACATGTACATGTATTTTAGTCCAATAAAAACGGTTTATTGGGTTATCAACATCGACATTTCCATCAGCATCTACATTTAACGATCACTTTAGTTTCCACTCAAGCCTTTCACATTATAGACCTAATCATTATTCGCCGCATTGTGTTAGCTATACTTTGGAAATCGGGTAATATAGTCTACATACTATAGGGGGCCGTCCATAAAGTACGTCACGCTATTTTTGACCATTTTTGACCCCCCTCCCCTCCTGTCACAAACTGTCACACTTTCTCAGACCCCCCACTTAAAGTACGTCACACTTTCTCGGACCCCCCCCCCCCTAAAGTACGTCACACTTTCAAATTTGTTTAAAATTAACACCTTATTCAAATTTAATCCCAAACACACTTCACTATTAAACTGTAAATGACTTTAATAGTAGAATAGTTAATTGTCAACAGAACTTTGTCACAGTTATTCATTGAAGCAGTAACTCAATGTAGATTGAATTTGAAAAAAATTGCAAAAATTAGACTAGACAATTATATAATATACATCATTAAAAAAATTACTGTGTGACGTCGCACATGGCCTGACTCCCCTCCCCCTGTCACAAACTGTCACACTTTCTTACACCCCCTCCCCTCTGGAGCGTGACGTACTTTATGGACGGCCCGTAGGCTAATATATTATGTATGCGATACGGATTGGATGTGTGTGTATAATTAAACTATTATTGCACTGGGTATAATTCACTAAATTTCCTGTTTTACATTCAACTGATAAAATTATTATATCTATAAAAATGAGAATAAACTCGTCGTTAATTAGGCTGAAGATAAAGCGAAACTGATGGAAGATAAATCGAGTAGCATTAGTCCTCCAACAATATTATTAGTGACAGTGTGCAGCAAAGCCATCATCATTAGACGAATGATAGGCTAGCACTGCTGACCAAAGTGATAATAGTTATTATCAGAACGTGGATAAAATGGCTTAATATGTCATTATGCATAGGACTACATTTAAATAAACAGTCTCCCTTTTGCGCGGTTGTAGGCTATGTCAAATTATTGTTAATGTTATAGGCTAATCTCCATAGGCCTATAATTATACGCTATTGCAATTACAGCCAATTAGGCTCACTTCTTACTTTTCAGACCATTTGAGTATAATATTGTAATTGTATCGACCCTACTCGTCCAACGGATCAAGATTTTTCACAGCAGATTAATGTGATCATTATTGACAATGCGATTTTTTAAGGATATCGACCAATGTGTCAACAGCCTAAATCGCTTACAGCTTCTTTTATCAGACCAATGAAATGGTTAGACCTATGACAATGCGATTTAGTCTTACCTTCGTCTCTGTCTTCTACAGCAAAACTTCTTGGTTGAATAGGTGGCGCTCCTTAACATAAAACAGAAGACCTCATGCAAATGTTAATTTCAATTTCATAGCGTAAAGATAATTGAAATTGATTGCAACACGATATTTATGCGCTTATTAATGATGTTGGTAGTGAGTTATGTTTGTACATATTTCATGAAACAATATTAGTTGATGCATCTTACTGCAACAGAAATCCAATGAGAACAGTAAAATATTTTGGGTCTACACCTTAATAAGAGCACACTATTAATGTAGTAGGCCTAGTAACCACATAATGCATAATTTTTTAAGTAGATCAATATGAAAAACAGTGCAGATCTATGAACCCATTTAGCCTATATTGTAGGCTATTATGTAAATAATACTCAAGTAATGTTTCGTATAATCAGATCATGCTGTCTTAGTGTAAGAAAATGAACCTATTGACACATCCGATTGAATAATTATTCATGTAATATACAAATATATGGCCTAATGAAGCAGCTTATTATCAAATTAAAAGTTAAAATAATAATTAATCACTTAATCCTAGATGCTCTGGCTCTGCGTAACCGTTTTCCTCCACAGCAAATCGTTCTGAAATATAAAAATTAAATACTGTAACAGTAAACCATTATTGGCCTATAAACCGCAAACACGATGCCAACAGGTTGTAAGACAGTAATGAAGAAACCAAAGGCACGGTAATTAATTAATCCAATCAGCTTAAATTCACTTATACAGAGCACTCACCAGTCAATCGCTAACTCATAAAAATAGACCTTTTGCTGGTCTCAAACAGCAACACTATCGTATATAGGTCTATGTATAGGCTAAACAGATGTGGAGTAGCCTATGACTATTACAACAAGCAAATTGTAGGCTACCTTTTCATGCAATTCGCAATTGATAAGTGATTAAAAATTCAATTATGTGCGTTATTGGTATGATAGAGATTGGTGAAGTGTTTGAGTTTCTAGCCTTGTATTTACCTAAATTAATAATGTTTATTCACATAAGCTTACCATTTCCAATTTCATCCGCATTTTGGACAATGTCTGGTCCACTATTACCTTCTCTTGTCGTAAAAAAATTAAACGATTCTAAAACTAAAAAGAAACAATGGTCAAAGGCATTTTCAATATAATCTCATATTCATTTATACTTTTCATCGTAGGCTATTTGGTGCATTGCATTAACGAAATATCCAATGAATAGCCTCGTAAAATGATTTTAATATAGGCCTATTTTACATGTTTTAATCGCCCAATCAAAGGTACATTTCCTGGTTCTAGGGCAATTACCCCCTGGACAATTACCCCCCGGACAATTACCCCCCGACAATTACCCCCTGGACAATTACCCCCCAGGACAATTACCCCCCGGACAACTACCCCCCGTGCCAATTACCCCCCGGACAACTACCCCCTGTACCAATTACCCCCCGGACAATTACCCCCCGTGTCACAGTGTGAGCTTGTTCTCTCACGCGTTAATCTCTTTACCAGTCTCTTTGTATTTGTCGGACGTTCAGCGCTGCCTAAGCCTATCCAGGCTATCCTAAATTAACTTTACGGCCTACGGCGGTAGGCCTATAGTCATCTTTCTTCACTATCTCACTCTACAATACTTATTAAATGCTATACGGAGTTACTGTAGCTTACACACAGTCTACTTAATTAGAATAATGGAATTTTCTAAATCTGAGGGAGGGAAAGATAAACGTTGTTTCGAAGGTTTTCTTGACGTGAAACAGAAGAAACACAAGAATTTAGCAAAGTGGTGTCGTTTCGCTGAGTAGGCTACGAGAATAGACACAACTCTATCGATAATTACATTTAAATATTTTATTAAGCAGGTGTTTAAAACGTTGAAGTTTTCTTGAACTCTTAACCTTTTTCACACATTAGCTTAGAACGGTTTTTAGATTTGATTTGATTTAGTATTTTTATTGAACATTTAACCATAATATGCCTATCTTCGTGGAGTTGCTCTTAACCTTGCTTAGTTATTATGATAACTTAAGTCGTAACTCATCAATAACATTTAAATATTTAACTAGGTAGGCGTTTAACATGACATAGATTTAATTTTTGGCACGGGGGTAATTGTCCGGGGGTAATTGTCCGGGGGGTAATTGGTACGGGGGGTAGTTGTCCGGGGGGTAATTGGCACGGGGGGTAGTTGTCCGGGGGGGTAATTGTCCGGGGGGTAATTGTCCCCGGGGGTAGTTGTCCGGGGGTAATTGTCCGGGGGGTAATTGTCCAGGGGGTAATTGTCCTGTTACCACATTTCCTCTATAATATAGTATGTCCATAATCCAACTTCCAAATGAATATTTTGATCGCTCAGACAGCTTCAACACGCATCAATGCGTCGCAAAATCTGCTGAATGATAAGACTAATAATAATAATAATTTATTAAAATAAAAATTAATATCCCGCAATAAATCGAATTCACTGAACCATCAGAATTGAAGAAGAGTAGCCTATTCAAACTCACACTTGAATCGCTTATTAGATGCGGCAAACATCATCACAATGAGAAGTCCGAGTATTATGCAAGCGACGATTGTAATATACCAAATGGTGTTAGCACGACCTGCAGAAAAAACAAGTTTTATTTAGATGCAGATTTTACTACGGTAGGCCTAAATGAAATTATCAAGATGAAATATGTACATGTAAATATAATAGGGCTTCCAGCCGTCGCGGATTCTCCGGAAGTGTCTCGAAATACTTGTACTTGTGCATCCCGTGTCCGAATTGATCCACAATTGTCCGGAGTTTTGCATAGACATCCACTTCAAGACTTCAAGTTGAGCGACGTTGTTGGCTCAACATCGGATGTTGGACAGCGTTGGGTTGAAGTCTTCGAAATTTAACAGACTACTGACACTCAGTTCCCTATCTTTATTTCAAATGCACATTGGTTCCCGATTCCAAAGTTTTTTGGGAGAGCAAGCCGCATTAAAATTGACCTGTCTGACAATCGAATTGCCTGAGCACCGACTTCTTAAAGCACAACTCTTGCAAACATAAATGCTAATAATTACATTGTATAAGCTTATAAGCTGAGTTGAACTTGAACGACTTTTGACCTACACAATAAATGAGAACGAATGACACAATTAAAGTAAGCAACTGAGTGTCAGCAATTTGACCCGCAGTCAATATTTCTTGTGAACTCTTCAACTCTCAGGAAACCAATCATCTGCCTGTTACACTCTATGTACAGCGCCGGTCACTGCTCACTACTCATCTCAAATTCTCCAAACGAGCCAAATCAACCACTGCAATACGTCTTTGGAATGGTTTGCTTAGATGCTTTCCTCTCTTAATCGTTCCTCCTAGATCCATTCTGGTCACCCGTCATCAACTTCCTCAGACTCCATCACGCAACGGGATTTCCATTTCAAGTCTCACCTCCAGTAACTCTTACCCGGACCGCGTGATCTTCCACCTTCCAAGTCTCGACCTATACCCGCCCTAAAGGGGTACTCTGACACCTCGGATCCTTTGCTTGTGAATAAGCTGATACTTTGCGCGGAACTTTCGAGTGGTGCCTTAGAAATTTGGAGATTACGATTGGTACCGTAAGCTTATAGTTTCAGAAACTAATAGTTATGTAAACGTTGTTAACTCAGCAGAGGTACATGTAGGTCAGCCTGTCTAAAATTAAAGAAAATAAATGACATCTGAAATCTGAATTCAGATGCATAGTTGCATAAATGAATTTCACCATTGCCGATCCATCAGCCAGGTTACCCTGAAATTTAACCGAAGTTTTCTTCTTGAAGCTGATTACAATTTTAGGTCACTTGTCATTAGATCATTTGACTAGAATTAGCATAATTATTAACAACTATTTTCACTAGGCGTAGGACTATATCCAACACGAGCTGACGCAGGCTTCTTTGCATGCAAAATCCTGCACATGAACACTGAACAGGATAAAGTGACATATCGAGTGACTACGGGTGTCGTGGTATGGAAACATTAACAGTAAGCAGTCCCACTGTAGATGCAATTCTTGGGATAGGTCTACAGACTACAGAGACGCGCCCATAAATTATGCCTATTTAGGGCATAATTATCGAGTGCTGCGGTCGCCTTGAAAGGCAAATCGAACGTTGGCAGCCCTGCTTGAAAGACAATAATCGAATTCAAAGTTGTCTATCTCATCAAGCCTCAGGTCGTTTCAAGAAAATCAAATTTTAAATTTTAGAAACTTACTAACGATTAGGCTACTTAGAGAACAAGCCAAACACTTTAGGCGGCTGTGGAAACATCACTGGAGTTAAAATGCATGAGAATACAGGCATAATTTTAACATTTAACCAAACCAAATTTAATGACTGTGCCTCCAAACAATAAACAAAACAACTTTTAGATTCGAAATACCAGTCTGCGGAAGGATGACGGCAAGAATAGTGACTGTGGTCGAAACGCTCTTTTGCTTCCCAGCAACTGTGCTTGTGGCCGTGCATTTGTAAGCATGGTTTTGCATCTCAATGCTGTCCACAGTCAGAGATGCTTCATTTGATACGATGCGATTAGATCCAAGTTCCGTCCATTCATACGTTGGAGTCGGATTTCCATCTGCCGTGCACAGCAGAACGTCACCAAGCGTATAGACATCTTTCTTCGGATTGATATCTGCAGCTTCAGGTTCAACTTGATAGGTTAAAAAGAAAATTAGGCCTAATCATCATCAGCTGTTTATCAGAATAACTGGAGAAATACCAATAAGCAATTCTAAGTAGGCCTATTTGGCATGAATCAGATATTGCCTCCTACATTTTGATATATGTTTAATAAGTTTAGCCATTCACCATTTCTACATGCGAAGCAGCAAATATTAAAACATTTTCAGATAACTATAGGTAAATGCAGTTCTTAAAATATGGTATAATATATTCCTGTTTGCAATACTTTTCCTGTATTGCACATGGAGCATTGCAACAACTGAAATAAGAATACAGGTTAGTCTTTGCATCATAAAAAATATTTACTGCTAAATCTGCCACAACAATGTCTGCGCAAATCAAGGTCAGATTGATGTCAGAGACGTTATGGGCTACACATTATGTCAAGACAACAGCTAACCAACCAGCCATTCTTATGTCGAAGATCAATTTGCTAATTCATGAAGTCGATAGGCCTAATTTCATAGAAAATGTTTATTTTGTTAAAATTTGCTCATTGATTAATTAATAATCAGAGCTTAACCTTATTAAAGTAATCTCCACTGTTACTTACATAATACACTTATTCTAGTTGTGCACCGATGTTCATAAGTTGGGACATTGATGGCTTTCCTCACTCCTGTCTTATCTCCGTTGGATATCAAAGTTTGATTGAAATAAGTGATGCATTGGAAAGTTATGTTGTCGTCACTTCTTGTCGCGTTAATTTTGAAGGTCAAAATCATGGACGAATAATTGCCAGGAATATTAGTGATATTGGCATCAATGTAAGAATCAATTCCATCGGTCTTTGACCATTTCATAACTGGAGATAATGGAGGTATGCTGCCAACATAGTTAGCTCTGCAACTTATCTCCAGATATTGTGCCGCAAGAACTTCTGCTTCTTTCGGGTTGCACACGGGATCGGTACCTGCAAAGCATGGAGATGCCTTTAAAAAGTTACTTATTTTCATGTTTCTTCAATATAAAATAATTAAAAGCAAACTCATTTAAAGTGTAAATATGCAAAATATTAAAGTTTTAGCGTCTGCATTAAGACATTGGTCTATAATAATATTGTGGTTCGAATGAAACTGTATTCACTAGCAGAACTCTGCACCGACTTCGTGATGTCGGCGGTGGTGCAGTGGTCATTTTTGGTCGGCGGCGGCGGCGCATCGCGGCAGGCGCAGAGCTCTGATCATAGGTCATCATTCGGAAGAAGAGTAAAATGAACTCATTCAAGTTATCTTGGTGACAATAATTTTCTTTATTCACGATTTATTAAGTCAGAATGAAAAGCACGTGCTAAGGCTTTTTCAGATGCCACTCTGTCCGATTATAAAGCCGAAGAATCATGAAAAAAATATGAATTTGTTTTGTAAAGAGTGAAACTCACCAAATACAATGACCTGAGCCGTACTAACTAAGATTGCAAAGTCAGTTCCGTTTTTCTGGATGCACTTGTACGTTCCAGCGTCATCCATGTTTGAAACACGTTTGGTCAGATTTGATATTCCATCTGATGTGCTATGGACATCAAATTCTCCGAATCCATCCGATAGATGAATTCCATTGTAGACTACTTGATCCGCATAAGTGCTGACTTTCAGAACGTTCCATTGAATTATTGTAATTTTGTCCGAGTATTTTTCACACACTAGGGAGAATTGTTTTCCAGCGGTAACCGCGGTGTTTAATGGATGGACTCTTTCATTACTTTGCCCATCTATATAAGAAGACATAGTTTTACGCAGGCCTACACAGGCTCTACTGTACATCCCTATGTGGTTATACACTAATAGCAGAATTCAGAAATGCTACTTTTCATTCACCCTTCAAGAGTTTTTGTAATTGAAATATAACTTTAGGTTTCAACCAGGTTCTACTTTAATGTTCCGATTCGCAACACGCTAAGGGATTCCAACTGACAATACATCCATAGGCTAGGCGTGGCCTTAGGTTACTGAATAGTTACTGCAAGAATGCAATAATTTAAGTCCAAATTCTCACTCTAGTTCGTGAACAAATTCTAGAGGTAATGGCTTTTCTGAGTTGATGTGTTCAATTGAGGAATTTATCTGCAATTTATCTTCAGGCTCGGATAAATCTCTAGGGGTCGGAAACTTGACTCTATCTTCAGTTTGAGCAGCTTCAGGTCTTATTGGAATGTATGTTTTTTGCTTAATATAAATCCGAATATTATTAAGGATTAGCCTAACTTTCCTCAGCAAATAAAACTTTTCTTACTGGAGCTCGGTGGTTTTGTGAACCATATTTATTTTAGGTGCTTGAAAGCGTTAAAAGGTAAACTGACTCTAGACGTGATTGCACGAAATTACGCAAGTAGGCCTAATAAGGGCCTACACTTGATAAATTTTTACTATTAGGCTACAGTTCTTGAGTATTTTCCTAGCTTTCTATTATAAATCTATCATATTTTAGACTAAACTGCTGCATTGACAAAGCACTTCAATTGCGTCGCTAAATCATTGACAAAAATTAAAATAGGTTAGGCTACATTTAGACTAGAGGCAAAAATAGCAAAAATACTTACCAGCTAAGGCTATCCATAAAGAGAATATAATGACAAACATAGCTGTTCTCAAAGTGTGATTTATATTATCTTAAATGAGATAACCCCAATCGATCCAAACAGCTCAGTAGATGAGAATTAAAGCCATCTATCTAACGAAGATAAAAGGCATATGATGCATTGATAGTGAAGGCAGTAATGCATCAGAGTTGCTAAAACAAAGCCTTCAAACGGATCTGTGTTGCAGCCAGGCAATTACGTTGGTTGTTCATTTCCACTTTTGGCCAAATTTAGAAGCATATTTACATTTTACTAGGATGAGATATTTATAGTCAGCATATGACAACTTGTGGTTCTCCAAACAGCTGCAAGTTGTGCCATTTGACTGAATATTGCGTCGTTCTACTTTAGGTTTATGGCACGATAGATATTGTAACAATGCCCTTTGTATTAGACACTGGATCTGTTGAAATTTTTGTTAATTGCAGTTATAATAATTATAACAATTAAAACCCGGGAAATAAGACCATGCTATATCCAAATTTTAAAATATCATTTATTTGGAAAAAATCAACAATCAAGTTAAAAAAGACTTACGAATATGATAACGCAGTTATGCATGTGATCATTTCAATAGTTTTATACCTAAGTCGGTTGCACAGAGGACCCGGAAGAGGTCTTACAACCCGACTAGTGGGCATACTGAGTGGTGATATAATGATGATTGCCAATAGGTTACGTAGGTGTGGTCTTGACATATAATGAATCAAACTAGCTTTTTTACGTTGTTACAAGCACTGAACCTATTCATATACATGTACCTCTTAAAAGCTTGCGTTAAAAATAAGAAAAATAGGCATTCGCGGGAATATTGCGCAGAGTTTCAATTGAATATGTCATCATGCTATAAAAGCTATTCGAGTATCATTCAATGACAATACGTTGATCGTATGGCTGTCTAACTTTTTAACATAAAATCTGTTTTAGATAGGGGCCTAAATTTATGTGTATCAGCTAAGTAGGCCTTTGCTTTACACATCTTGAAACTGGTTGGTGCATACTTGTAGAAAATGCAACATAGGCTACTTAAATACAACGAATGCCTGGAGGATTGCGCAAGACAAGAGCTGCCCAACGGGCTAACCAATAACTTTTACAATACTCAAATAGAAAGCCTTTTTGAACCCCCTCGAGCCAATATAGTTGCAATTGTAAAAAAAATCTTGGTCATGCGGACCAGAACTTTGAACCCCATGACCAAGAATCTGAGCCTCTAAAGTCAATATCAAGACAATAATTCTTTTTGAAGATCAACACTAAAATCCGATATTTAATCTTGATGATGGTCTTACACATAAGGTTAACAGTTCAATTCTTCTAAAATTGAACTCGAGTGCCTTTGGAACCAAAACCATTGACTCGAGAGCAACAAGACTGACGTGACATCACCACCGATACCCTTGCTCTGCGCAATACGCATACTTCCATTTTCTTCACTCACCTCTTTCACCCAATCTTCCACTCGCCTCAACTTTCCAAAACGATTGACATGCAGCATTGCATCTCGACTCTTGACCGATCGTTTCCACGAATGGTTCCACATATTTGCATTGCTACTATTATAGCCTACCAATTCCGCTGCGATTAACCTTATGATTCTTTGCTTCTTACCTACTTGCAAACTTTTATCATATTAATTTTCAATAAATTATAAACTTACATATTTATCAACAACAGACAACATCTGTAGGGATAATAATTATGATAGAACATAAACGCAAGGAAAACTTGGAGTTTTTGAGCAAGAGATAAGTTGACTCAACGGGCTAACCTACATGTAGCCTACATTATAAATGTAGAACTCCTACAAAACTCCAGCACAAAGTAGCTTTCTGAACTCTATAATAGGCCTATATGATGTAGGCTACAATATAGCCTATTCATCTTCATGATAAATTATCCCGTTAATTTTATTTCAATAAGTTAGACAGTCAGGCGTTCATTCACTTTTGATTAACACGCTGACAGTATCTACTCACGGGCACGGCAGGATCACTATGCTATTATGGTTTAGGCTATCTTTTCCTGAATTGCATGGACTAGGACTGCATGATGTTGTGAGGTCCACACGACGTGTGGTTGATTTGCTTTACTTGACGTCTTCATGGAGGGATTTTGTTGGTGCTTGTGGTCAAGGAAGGCTGCAGACTGTATTTAACCTACTTTGTCGAACGGGATGTGTCCCTGAGTAAGCCCAATCATGTGAGTATCTGTGTTCAATGTGAGACAGGACAGTCAATGGGAGACAGGGCACTGTTTGCTTCGGTTATGCTCAACTCTGAGCACGTGCTTTTCCATTACTCTATTTCTCTAACATGATGCAATTTCGATTGTTACTAGAAATTTATGTCCATTATTCTAAAGTCTAGTGCAAAAGACAATATTCCTAGAGTTCTAATGACTCTTATGCACATTGCACAGCATTGATTTTTGCAGCCACTGAAAGGAGTGGAAAAGGCACAAAATAGGCCTACAGCTTATTTGGAAACCACAAGTTGTCATATGCTGCAAAAAATATATCGTCTAAGCACAATGTAAATATGCTTCTAAATTCGGCCAAAAGTGGAAATGAACAACCAGCGTAATTGCCTGGCTGCAACAGAGATCCGTTTATAGGCTTTGTTTTAGCAGTTATGATGTTAGTCTACGACCGCTCTCATCATCAGTTCGTCATATATTATTTTGTCTGAATCAGACAGATCGCTATGCTGTTCAGTGTTTACGTTCATCGTGACAGCTTTGATAAGATCGTTCGAGGTTACATCGTTTAAATAATACGAGTGCAATAATAGAGAGGCAATGTTTTTTATTGCATACTTTTTATCATTTGCCTTAGTTGGTAAGTAGGCCTATTTAATTTATTTAAAGTTCCCAATGTATTAAAAATGTTGAATGATTTAGCGGTGCTGAAGTGCTTGGCGAACGGCTATGCTTGGTCTCGGTCATCAATGAGACAATAGGAAGCAAAGAAAAATTTAAACTGCTATAGTAAACACATACGAGGCTCTAAATTGAGTAGTCATTAGTGTAATTGCCTATTATTGTTGAGAAACTCTTCTAATACATGAAGCCTCCAAGCAGCCAAGAGACTACAAAATCCAAATGGATTCTTCTGCTTCAGTAAGATAAAGGTTTAGATCTATTCATTGCCAAGAATTGCTCATTATGCCCACCCACGAATTTGATTTTGAATAGAAGACATAAATTTTCCAAGCCAGTAGTTTTTTGTATTTCTTCATAAGGTCAATCGCATTGGTGTAATTCGTGTTAAAAGTTGTCGACCACCTGACATAGGAGCGCCATTAGGCCTACATGTAGACTTTTACACTAATAAATGCAAGAATTTGCACATGAATCAATTCGTTGTGTGTGAACAGCAAAATAATTTCATGCCCACTCAGCTTGAATAATAATAATTATTAGGCTATGCGAAGACTTTAAAGTCTAAGCATAAAACATGGATTGGGAGTTGACATGACGCAATGGAAAATCTCAATTTTTAATTACACACTCTTGAAGAATGAGTACTGTACTTTAGTACCATACCTGAGTTATACTCCTAATAGAGAATATGCTTTAAAATGGCCTATGTATTGCTTCTCGTACAGATGGGCAAAGTGATGAAAGAATCCATCCATTAAACACTGCGGTTACCGCTGGAAAACAATTCTTCCTGTTGTGTGAAAAATACTCGGACAACATTGCAATAATTCAATGGAATGTTGTGAGAGTCAACACTTATGCGGATCGTGTAGTCTACAATGGAACTCATCTATCGATTGGATTCAGATCATTCCATGTCCATAGAACATCAAATGGAATATCAAATCTGACCAAACGTTTTTCAAGCATGGATGACGCTGGCACGTACAAATGCATCCAGAAAAACGGAAGTAACAGTGTAATCTTTGTTAGTTTGGCTCAGGTCATTGTATTTGGTGAGTTTCACTCTTTACAAAACATGACCGTAATTTAATTCATAAAAGTTATTTTCATGATTCCTCGGTGTTTTATCGCACATTAGTAGTGCCATAATTATAGCAAACACGTCGCACATGCTTTTTATTCTGGCTTAATAAATCGTGATTAAAGAAAAGTTTCTGAAAAAAAAACTTGCATTGATATTACTCTTTTCAGAATAATAATTATCTATGACTACAGTTTCATCTACATTCTACATGTAGAACGACAATCAATTAAACTTATTAAAGCATTTATAACAGCGCTAAGGCAAAGTGTGTCATGGGCATGACGTTAAACTGCATCCATCATCCACAACAGGGAACCAACAACGTCCCTGTGCCGGTCCTAAGCCCGGACAAAGAAGGAAGGTTTGCCAGATTGGTGGCGATACACTAGCAGTAAAAGACCAAGACGATTGAAATCCGCAAAAACCACGACACAAGTGACAGAGCGACCCAGATGCTTCAAGGTGTCAGGATGTGGAGCAGACATGCACATGCCGGTCAGAACAGACCGGTGGAGAGAGTCAGAGGGGTAGAGCATGGGACACATGCGGGCATTGTCCCAGGTTGTCCTTCATGCGCCTCTCCCAATATTCTCCTCAGGTGGTCTAGCTGCTCCAAGGTGTTTATGGTAAAAAGCAGACCTGCTGATTGGACCGGTTGAGGCTGGGCAGTGGACAGCATGACACGAGACAGACTCAGACAGAGAGTGGCGTCGGACTCTTACGGGCATTGAGCCAATGATGTTGATGATGATGATAAGGCAAAGGCAATACATTGGATTCATTTCTGTTTGATGACCAGTTCAGGTTCATTCGCATTAAGGGGAATTTAAACAAATTAACTTTTAAAGTCTCAACTATTTGAAACATACCTTGCGTTTGCAGCTACCGATCCCGTGTGCATTCCGAGAGAGACAAACATCCTGGAGGGACAACATCTGGAGATGAACTGCAGTGTTAACTATGCTGGCAGTATGTCTCCAGTTATGAAGTGGTGCAAGGTCATTGGAATTGATTCTAACCTTGATGTCAATAGCACTTTTATTCCTGGCAGTTCTTTCATAAGTTCTATCCTCAAACTGAACGTGACGAGAAGGGACAGCAACATAATATTCCAATGCACCACTTATTTCAATCAGCCTGTGATATCCAACGAAGATAATAACGCAGTAGTGAGGAAAGCCACTAATGCTCCGACTTACGAACATCAGTGCAGAGCTCAAATAAATGTATTATGTAAGTAGCTGTGATGATCACTGTTGTAAACTTTAGATGCCACAAAAATTTAATGCGTGAATAATAAGAACTACGATACGAACTGTCTGAATTTACTTGCAATAATGTTGTCTGGTTTGCTAAAATTTTCATGACAAAGATGCTTAGCGTCACCCTGCCTTCTGCAAGTTTCGTAAATGGCACTGCCACGTTGTGTGGTAGTCGATGGGTTCAGATTAATTTGTGAAAATAACCAGTGTTGGTTATTGCAACAATGATCCATTGCTCTGCCAAGTGCAAAGCAGAGAAAACATCTTTGACCAGGAATATAACGAGACCATCTTTTGGCGCAACTATGATCTGCACCTGATGCTGTTATAGGCCTACTTGTTGCCTCATAATTATACAGAAGTAGGCTACTTGGTGCATTGTTGAAGTTTTGGGAGCCCACGTAGACATTAAGGAATAATAATTATCTCGTCCATGTCCAATATTTAGAATTTCTTTGAGAATGGTGTAGGCCTATATCCTTTTCGAACGAAGAAGACATGACCATTTTTTTTCATTTTCGAAGTCGAACCTGAAGCTGTAGCTATCACTCCGAGGAAGAAAGTCTACACGCTTGGTGACGTTCTCCTCTGCAGTGCAATAGGAAATCCGATCCCAACGTATGAATGGACGGAACTTGAATCCAATCGCATCGTTTCAAATGAAGCGTCTTTGACTGTGAATAGCACTGCGATGGAAAATCACGCCTACAAATGCTCGGCTACAAACAACGCGACCGAGAATGGAACGAGCAAAATTTCGACTACAGTCACTATTCTTGCTATCCTCCTTCCACTTAATGGTATGTCAAGTCGAGAATTTATTTGTCCGCGTGTTCGAAGATTACATTTCTGCTTTTGTTTTCGTATAGTTTTTTTAATGAAAAAACACGTAGGCCTAGGCCTCTCTGGATAAAATATTTTCCGCACTATCTGAATATTGGCAAGCTGTTTCAGAATTTGTTAGCATAATAATTTTGATTGTCACTATTGTGTGCTACAGTTCTGTATTAAGCCCTAAGTATTTACAAAAGTAATATTCAGTGACTAAAATATAATAAAGTCGTTTAGAGATGTATGTGACTGCTAGTGAGCAGATCAGGCGTAGCCTATGTGAAAATGACATCCTCGAGAGCATGGAACTCGCGTTAGGAATTAGTATGCCTAAATTCTTGAAACTAAGAGATTGCCAATTTTTAATACCATGGACTTCGGGACTTCTTCGTGGTGATGGCAAATTATCGATTGTGTTCCGCCTTCTTTTTTAACTAGGGAGCCCACAAAGAAGGCTAATTCTTTGCAATGCGCGTTTATTCGTGAAGTTCTTTCATACAAAAAGTTGAGCTACAGTAACTGTATAATTGTATTATGTTAATATATTATGTAAAGTGCATTCTTGCATGTCCCAAAGGCACTTTTTAAGACCTTCTTGTGTGCATTGTTTAGATAGAACTGATGTTGTCCGTGCTGTTTCGATCGCCGCTGGAGCAGTATTCGCTATTCTTGGCCTTGTGGTCGTTTGCATAGCCTGCATTAAACGTTTGAAAGGTAGGGCCTATTATAGACCTATTCTAAAAAATTATGCATACCTTTGTCGTCTTAAAGTAGTAATCGATATTTCTTTCGTTTACAGTTCTTCATTTTGACTGACTGCTTCCAATAAATTCCTTGGTCGAATAATTTAAAGAAGTTTTCTGATGTTACTGTACATTTAATTAGGACTTTCAATGACTTTTTAGATGATTTGTGATAATTTGATAAACTAGGCCTACCTCACGTATGATATTTATGACCCGTTTTAAGCAATGCTTATTTATAATATCAAAAAACAATGCTTTTGTTGTTCGTTAGGCTCACATAATTGTGACTTCTTGAATTTGGGATTATCTTAGCCTTTTTAACTTAGGTTAGGTGGGCCAAAATCTTTTAAAATTAAACCATGCCTTAACTTAGTTAGAGCCGATAATAGAGTCAAGGAATGCGAAGCAGGTAGCATTCGAATTCATCATCTAAGCGTTGATTTTTAACAGACTTTATTAACTTTCTTCATTTTAGCTCGATTGAATGGAGATAATGCGCCACAGCATGACCAAACTACAGATCCTGAAAATTTAGGTAGGCGTTTAAAAAAACTACAACCATTAGAACTCCTGCTAACCTACTTATAGCACTGTAGTCTACTGTAGGCTACTACTACCATCATCGCTATTGCTGCCACTACTATCATTGCTGATGCTAATACTCCTGCTACTACTGATATTATAATTGCTGCAACTACTACTATTACTCGTGGGGCGCGGTGGTGTAGTGGTGGCGTCGTTTCCTTGGGGCTGGAAGGTTCGAGGTTCGAATCTACCTCGCCGCGTAATGACCTTGGGCAAGTCCTTCACTCGCAATTGCTCAGCGCTTCGGCGTGAAACTCCGATGCGGTATCCGCTCTGCATTCGGGAGCGCCTCTGAGTAGAGAGGGAGAGAGTGAAGGGGCGCTATAATAAGTGCACATACAAACAAACAATTACTGCTACTGAGTCTAGATACTACATCACCGTGAACCGTTTGCTCTATTTCTATTAGTGGTCAAGGTTTCATCGTTGATATTTCACTGCCATTTTTGCTAACTTGAGGAAATAGGCTACAATGCTACATACTGTAGTTCGAATTTTAGGTCTGCATTGACTTTCGCTGCTCAATATTGAAAAATGGAATGTGAAAGAGTTTATCATCACATGTCGACTTTTCCTTTAAGCCTTAATTTTCATAAAACGTCATGGCGGCCATATGTTTGAATCAGACAAAGTTGATGCTTTCTCTTTTCATGATAAATTGTTTTTAGACCAACAGTCGTCGCCTTACGAAATGATTGACATTGTTGAAACGCCAGTCGGTGGTGAAGGCGGTGACTCGCCAGTGACTCCAACTGAACACCGAGAAAAGTCAACGAATATAAGCAACACCACCCAGCGCCATACGGAAAGCCAAAGCCCTCCATGTGATCCGCTTATGATTCCTTTACAAGTCGTAGAAACAGGCTATGCTGTGCTAGGGAATCGATCGACACCTCCATCTGCTGAATACCAGAACCTGAATACCCCTGAAGGACCAATGACCCAAGAAGCAAGTACACATTCGAATGAATGCACTTTAGACAAGACGACTTCAGTAGCCAGAGACGATGGAATTTACCAGGACCCTGACGATGTAACTTATGCTAATGTTGGCCATAATTATATAAGCCTGGTTGGTTAAGTAGGCCTACGTGATTACTAACAGTGATGCATGATGATAAAACTAAACGACATATTCGCCTGACCCTAAAAAATTATTTTATTATTCATTACATTCTTAAAGACCCGCAAAATCATGCGATGAAAGGCATTAAGGCATG
Organism: Lumbricus rubellus; assembly: GCA_945859605.1. Lineage (NCBI taxonomy): Eukaryota > Metazoa > Annelida > Clitellata > Crassiclitellata > Lumbricidae > Lumbricus > Lumbricus rubellus. The sequence continues at coordinate 3,997,712 of OX243814.1, read as the reverse complement.
TATTGTTGTATTGTGATTGACCATTTATAAAGCGCTTCTTGCGACAAGAGCCATTTAGAAGCGCTTCCAGTGCGTGCACCACAAGAGAAAAGGCAGAATTGGAGGTTAAAGGAAGATGAGGTAAACCGCCAGAGAGGATGATGAAGTGAACTGATGGGGAATTCCATGGTCCATGTTTTTGCGCAAGGTACTCATGACTATAGCCTTCATTCTACATCTCGACGTGTTGAATTTCAAAATGTTAGGCTATGCCTTTTCAGTAATTTCCCCCGCTACCCTGAATTGTCTTCCTTCATATAATGATGCGTTATTTTTACTTGGAGTATTTTGCATGCACCTTGCACTTACATTTGAAGATTGCTGTTAATCGCCGAGTTTGGTTTGACTGGCCCTTCGCGTAGGTAGCGTGGAGTAGCGCTATACAAATACTCTGAATAACTCAATGAATAATGTTTATTTTTTAAACGAAGAAAACGTGTAGCATGAATCTAAAGTTTCATTGGTTGCAATAATTTATTAGCCTACTTATCAGTTTACTCTAATAGGTTATTATTTCATGTCGGCTGACAATCGCAGCAAATGATCAGCACTGCAGTCACTTGCTCTGCTTTTCTATAGGCCTCTAGTAGGCCTTTTCTATAGAGCAATTTCCTCAAATGTGAAAGTCAAAAGTTTCCCAGTAAACCCGCAGTAGCCTAGGATTAGGCTATGCTAAATGAGTGATGGATCAATAATATTAGAAAAAATAAAAAAGTGCTGTTTCATTATTTTGATACAGGACTAGGATTAGGCCTATATTTATTTGATTCGTGTGGCGTGCTCCAGAGACCACATTAATTCAAATCTGATATGAACTATTTGGTTTTTGCTTTTCATGCGACTGTTGAAAGAACAGATTCTGACGCTACTTTTAAGCTATAGTTCTTTAACTGCAGACATTATAAATAATAATAATAATTTGCCTCTTGCGGTTTTACTAACTAATTGACCTACAGTGAGAAGTGTTTATCTTTGGACTATAATTACTAACGAGATATGAAGGAAGCCGATGACAATTGGGTCATTTACCTAGGCTATGTCTGTGGCTACATCCTGGACTTGGCCAGATAAAATTGACCAATCCAGTCTGGTTTACTGTCGCATCGAAAATGAATTGGGTCTAATTCAATCAAAAGAACTGCTGAGTAACAGACCGACGACCATACAACTATTAGAGATACTATAATTTTCTGGCGTATGCTTAGGCTATAGGGTTAGCAATGCCTTTAGAACTAGGCAACACGCTAGGACTGTAGTAAGCCTGTTTCCTAAACCTGTGGCCTAATCACAATTTAAAGTGACTCTGATTGTTTAGGTGTCCTAAACAATGTTCAGAGCAAGAAGACGCGAATTTATTTAGTGTCTCGAAGTGTTCTTGAGCGATAAATGTTCTAAGTGCTCTAAAACCAAAGCAAGCAAAAATATTTAGTAGGAATAAACATAACTGTTAGTGTCATTGTTGAAAAGAAAACAGATGGAAGTTCATTTGAAAAAATACAGGCGGAAGTGCCATTTTTAAACCATCTTCATCTGGGGGGGGGGTACAATTAATACGGGGATACTGGGACATCGGCTTCTTTTTAAACGCCGTGACTGTCCACTGAGACGGTTGTGCCGTCCTAACCGCATCTCATGTTTACAGTTCTGTCACTGATACATTTTCTGCCATTACATGTCTTTCAGTTTCTTACACGATTATTTTGTGCCCGTGAGTCTGTGACCCCTGAGTTGCTGTGCTTGGTGCCAATTAAAAGAACTTCTCCCAATATAGTACCTCCTTTCCAGTGGCGATCTTGTATGCTTCAATTAGATCTCCTCCGTTACTCCTTCTAGCCTCTGTAATTAGCCGGATCTTTTCACCCTTTCTTCATAGTCAAAAATAATCCTTGTAACCCAAATAATTTTAGTAGCTCTTCGTTTTAAGTTCTCCAGTCGAAAATTTCGTAGAATTCATTCCGCTTAAACTATGGATTAGGCCTACTCACAGGCGTAACTTTCTATTGTGACGGTGGTGTCCAGTCACCACCACTTTTAAAAGTGGTCGTGACAGTCACCACCACTTTTTGGTCCTGATAAAAATATTTTTTAGCATGAAATATAATTGACTGTCATCCGCTATGAATTTCTTCACATCGGATCGGTAACATTGCCCTAGGAGTAACTTTCTATTGCGACGGTAGTGTCTAGTCACCACTACTTTAAAAAGTGGTGGTGATATTCACCACAACGTTTTGGTCCTGATGAAAATATTTTTGGCATGAATGCATTTGGCTATGTTCCGCTATTCATTCTCAACATCGAAGTAGTGACATTGCAGATAGAGACCTCTACAATTATGTCCACTGGCCATACGGCCCATAGCCTACTAACTTATACCTAATCTAATGCTGTGAAAAAATGTAAACATTCTCTATTCGACTGCACGGGCGACCGAACTTAAAATGCGACCAGGCATTACAGTATGCAAATTAAAAAAAAATTAAAGTATGTCTTTCAGCAATGAAATTATGAGAAATTGTATTGATATGAAAGCCAAAAATGGGACCACTACAGTGGAGAAAAATTTAAAACAATGGGAGGGAATACTTTTAAAGTCTTAAAGACTTAGGCCTAGACCCCGACTACAGGCACTGAATCGATGGGAAAATTTCGTTAACATGACAGTCCAAACTGCTACCATTACAAGATGTCAATTCAAAAAATTTCGTCTGTGTTGAAAATTCATTATTATCCCATCTATACAAGCCTCTCTTGCAGGAGTCTTTCTGGCTTCCTGCTGAATAGAAATTTCAACTTAAAACTATACCGAATAGGTATACATGCAGCTCGTAGCATCGTAAGAACCAGTAAATCGCACACAATTCCAAATTGGCAGTTGTCTAATTATGAAGTGAAAATACATAGCATTGGACAATGGTAATAAAAGAAGTGAAGGCCGAAGGTAACTCAATCAATTTTGTTGCTGGGGTCGTCACAACTTTCGAAATGTTGCCAATGGGTCGCCACACTAAAAATGTTGAGAACCGATTAGAATCATAAGATAGAGTAAGGCGAGGCAGAGAGAAGGAATGGGACGAGCACTGAGCAGAGGAATAGTCACCACCACTTTCTGAGGGAAAGTTACGCCCTTGGGCCTACTACGTATTTGCAATGCTCTACCACTGTTAGAACAAAATGCCATCACTAGCCTATGAATTATGTTTGCTAAAAAACATGGCGGCAGTTCAAGCGGCGACGATAGTGGGTGTTATTACAATTATGCTATTGTCCAAAACCGGTAGGAAATTCTAGCGCAAGTGTAAAAGCCTTGCAGGCTTCAGTGTTATAATTTGCAAACATAGGATTTTTGTGATAATTTAATATTAATTTGCAAATATCACAAATACCCTTACATATCTGAACATGGCCACTTGACAAAGGCACGACAAAGCGAAAAGACCGCTGGACGTTGGGCTCTTCCTATCCAAAAAAATTTGCACACAAACATTGCAAGAACAGTTGGAAGTCGATCAACATCGGAGAATGCGAGAAGTTGAAGAAATCTGTGTAGTACAGTGTGCTATGAAATATGTGCACACTGTGTGTGGAGTTTTTCAGCACTTTCAGCGAAGTGCACGAACAGGACAAAGTAGTAGGCATAATGGCATATCGAGGTAGGCTACTGCGCGCGACCCGGACTGGCAAAATCAAAATGCTGGCAGTTTCCAAGGAAGCCTCAAGCCGGGTTTTTTTAGCTTTTGAGAGAAGTAGCCTAATAATTGTTCGTGTTTCTATAATGTAAAAATTGACTTTCTTGAAACGACCTGAAACTTGATGAATGATGAGGTAGACAACTCATAAAGTTGAATGCGTGTTGTCTTCTAGCCAACTTGTTATTTTGCATTCCGGGTCGCCCGCTATCACTCGATAGCCTATGGCAATTACTACTTCATCCTGTTCATGTGCGCGTCACTGTAAGTCTATTATTATACACTGAATAATTTATCGTATTCAGGCGCAGTAAAAATGCCAACTTTGATAATTATTGACTTTCCGGGTCGCCCGCAGGCACTCGATAACCAATGGCATTTCTATACCAATAGGGTCAACCGGGGGGTTATGGACCCCTTAAGCCTTTTGGCTAATATATGCTTAGGTTTGAATAGAGATTAGAATGTGAATATTCTATTTCAAAGTACTTTAGGAGAGGTACTTGGAACGTTATTAAATGCTGGAAAATATAAACAGGTTTTTGTGGAAAAGTCGTAAATTTAATTTTTGTTTTGTGTCCATATCACCCCGAGGTTGGGGGGATATGGACATGGGGTGTCCATATCACCCCACTAATGTCGGTATCATCCAAAAGCACCTGATTGATATGAAAGTTATCAAGAAACATTAACCAGTAATCAACTTCATGAGAACATTGGTAACCAGAACAAAAGGCAACACTTTGTGTCCATCTCTGAAGACACGAACATGGATGCTGGACTGGCCCTGGGAAATCTTCCGTTTCGTTGAGTAGTAGGCAGTAGATCCAAGTCATGGCTGGTACATTAAGCTGCCCAAACATTGGGGATGTACCAGATGTTTCTTTCTGCAAGCCTACATTGAGTGGCACATACGATTTATCCAGCGCCTCCTCCGGTAAGATGAGCGAAACTGACATATAGATGATGGTCCCAGTGACTCCTCTGGTATGTCGCATGAAACAGAGGATTGATCCGGTGCCATCACCGGCACATCCAGATGCCCAAACATTGGGGATATACCAGATATCTCTTCCTGTAGATCTACATTGAGTGGCACATACGATGGTTCCAGCGCCTCACTGCTGCACCTGCTTATTTGGCATTGTCTAAAGACCACTGAACCCTAATGTGTCTGTTTTGGGACTCTCGTGGCATTGTTTGCAATAATTCTGATCACAAAAAGCAATTAAACTATACTAATATCAGTCAATTTGTTTAAAACATTCTTTACGTACACAAAACACAGCTTGGGAGGTATGGATATCCCAGCCGGGGTGGTATGGACAATGTCCATATCACCCCGGTGTCTCAGTGTCCATAACACCCCAATAGCAATGGTATATCGGATCGTTACTTTCTCACGTTTAGAAAGCACATGACGTGAAATAAAAGACACGTATACAATGTCAAATAACCTTTATTTAAAACTGCCAACTTCAAAATTTTACCCCTCAAAGGCACCTTTTTATATAATTTTCATAATCAGGGTTAGCTATTACAAAGAAATGGGATAATTTGAAAAACAACGCGTATAAGTCTGAATTTTACCATCGCGACATCAGTTTATAGTTGAAAGGTGAAGGACGAATGTGCATAGAGCTATAAACAGATAAGAGTTTATTAATTTATCACCTTAAGCTGTATGAGGCCAGTGGCCATAACACCCAGGGTGTCCATAACCCTCCGGGTGACCCTACTACTTCATCCTGTTCATGTGCGCGTCACTGTAGGCCTATAAACAGAATTGCGTCTAGAAACACGAACAATTAGGCTATTAGGCTACTTCCTTCAAAAGCTAAAAAAAAGCCCGGCTTGAGGCTTCTGTGGAAACTTCACTGGAGTTGAAAGCAACTATTTTTTCAAATTATTCATGAAAATATAAATGTAACATTTGACCAGCCGAAATCGTATGCCTGAGATCATGGGCTTCCAAAAGAATCCGCAAATAACTAATCGATTCGACTTACCAGTTGGCGAACGAATGGCAAGAATAATGACGGTGGTCGAAGTGTTCTTTGCTACCCAGTTACGCTGCTTATAAGCTTAATTAGCTGTGCATTTGTAAGCATGTATGTCCATCCCAGTGCCATCCACAGTCAGGGACTTATACGATGCGAAAATTCCGTCCATTGGAATTCTGGAGTCGGATTTCTATTCGGTTTGAGATCTGCATCTGTAGACTCAACTTAGCAATTTAAACATAATAAATTGTCCTCTTTTCCTGTAAGCATTTCTTAGTATTTGGTATGAATCGGATATTAGGCCTACCTCCTAATGTTGACATAGGCCTACACATTAGGCCGATGAAAAGTAGACACCAACAAAAAGTGTCATAACTCGGTCAAAACTTATAGGCTAGGAGAAGGAATTATATCGGGTTGTTTTGAATTTCGTATGGTTAGTTCAGGCTAAAAAAGGACAGGTTATGTTTTAATGAGGATAATTTTATACAATGCCAGGTGTTTGTAAAGTCAGGCTAAAGAAATGTCCATAAGCAGTGTTGCCACTAAGGTTTCAGAAATAAACCCAGATTTCCTTCCGAAAAAAAACAGAAAACCCAGACTGTTCATATAAACTATTTTGGACCCCCTTTGTTCAAATTAATTTGGTTTTTCGCTTGTTCATACGAGGGTTAACAAAATATTCGTCAAAAGAGTCAAATAAAATGTAATTACAACTTTAAAAACATCAAATGTTAATTAAAGTTGTTAGAGACTCGTCAAGTCGTTATCCATACTGACAATAAGCTTAGTCGATATATTCGTGTGCGCATGCGCAGCGGGTCGACATAACACACGTGACTTAAGTTTACAAAGTTTTAAAGTTGCCCGAGGTTCCCGGCCAAATTTTCTTAATACATCAACAATCCAATGTTTTAACCACATAGAACATTAATACTCTGCAACAACTATACATGTATATCACTAGATACAGTGCTCTATATACAATGTTATAGATGTCAATACGGCTTAACAAGGAGAGAGGAGTGACCTGGCCTATTTTGAGATGTCAAAATGGTTTATTTCTGTGCAGACCTATTCTTCAGGTTATAAATTACTTGTGATTGACAACGTTTTATCCACATCTTATATTTTTAATAGAACGACAAAAGGCATAATCAACAGTGGATTTTGAAAACCACCAATGGTCATTAATTATGCTGCAAATAGATATCTCGTCTATGCAAAATGCAAATATGCACCTAAGTTAGGCCAACATAGTAAATGAACAGCCAGCATAATTGCCTGGCTGCAAGAGAGATCCGTTTAAAGGTTTATTTTAGCTGCTATGATGTTGGTCCACGACCGCTTTCATCATCAGTTCGTTTTAATATGGTATTTGTCCTAATCAGGTCACTTAGTCTAGATCTACGCAGCTTATGTTGATCTTGACAGCTTTGTTACGATCATTCGAGGTTTCGTCGTTTAAATAATAGCCTACACATGCTATATAGGCTATAGAAAAGCAATGTTTTTAATTACATGTCTTTTATTATTTGCGCTTGCTGGTAAGAATTCCTAATATATTAGAATGTTTAACGAATTAGCAGTGCTGAAGAGCAATTCTCCATAGTGTGTGGAAAATATTCTGACAGAATTACAACGGTAAGCTCAGGGAAGTTTCTGAAAGGCGATGCTCTGAATAAAATAGCCTAGAGTATGAGTTTATGAAATATCGAAATTTCAGAAGGAAGTGGAAAGCCAGTAAATGGGAAGTAACGAATCCAGAATTTTATAGCTTTAGGTGAGCGGCCGCATTCGTAATAGCAATGCATATAATCGTAATAAGCGAAATTATTCGTGTGGAATGTGGGTCTAGACTCGAGCCGAGATGCAATGCGGTAGTCCTATAGGCTTATGGATCGGTTTGAGACGTTGAGGCAAGTAAGCACGAAGGAATTGAATGAAATAGAAGTATGATCGGGTAGAGTGGGGTTTGGTGGTTATGGCAGACCCAGTTGGCAGGCCTCGAATACAGGATCTTGATTTCGAGAGCTCACGAGTTCTAGTTTAGTCGGTTTGGACTTTGAAGTTCAAGTCGATAACCGATATCTTTGGTCTCAAGACTAAAGAGCGCAGATCAGTCTTGAGACAGAGTGTCCTGATCTTCAAAAGGCCTGGTCTTGTCTTGATTTTAGAGGCTCGGATTCTTGGTTTTGAGGTTCAAATTATTGACCAAGATGACTATAATTTTTAATTAAATCTACACTTGATCGCGTACACTTTCCAAAGGTAGCCTGCCTATAATATACTGGTGTATTTTACAGTAGGGACTGTAGGCTAGCCTGATGAACTTCTCATGTCACGTGCAAATCTTCTGGCTTTTATCGTATTTGCGTTCTGCCCTCATTTCCCTACAGGCGGCCTACGCGACAAACATATACATGTAGGCTATAATAATTATGATGTTTAAAAAACTTTTATTTCAGCATATTAGCCAGCCATGCTTTCAAAACATTGTTTGGTCCTTAAAACCCTATAATAATGTTGCTATATTATTCACGTGAAATTGCAGGCAAAATTTGCAAAACTATGAAATATAAATAACAACGAATTGAAACTACATGTAGTCATTTAATGACTACATGACTGTAGTTTCAATTCATAGTTTAAAAAAAATGGTATAGCCTAAGCTTTTTAAGAGACAATATAAAATTATAGGTTCACTGTTTTGTAACACGTTGAGTGTAACATTGCATTATTATCACGCTTTCAAATGTTAACATTTCAATTTATTGTAAATAGCAATATCTTCAGATCTAATGTCCAAAGAAATTTTAAAGGCATTGTTCGAACATTTATTGTGCCATGAAAATGGACCCAACGTAGGCTATAGCAACGCAATTCTCAACCAAATGGCACGATTTAGGCCTACTGCGAATTTGTTGGACCGCAAAATGTCAATATACTGATCAATTCGGCCAAAAGTGGAAATGAACAACCAGCGTAATTGCCTCGCTGCAACACAGATCCGTTTGTAGGCGGTATTTTAGCAACTCTGATGCATTACTGCATTTACCATCAACACATCACGTGCTTTTTTTATATCTTTATAGACAGAATGATTGTGTTGATGCTCATTTACTGAGTTGTTTAGATCGATTGAGGTTCTCTCAGTTAAAGAATTATAAATAACACTTTGGGAAAAGATATGTTTTTCATTATATTTACTTTATCATTAGCCTTGGCTGGCAAGTAGGCTTTGTTTCGTTTCTGCATCTGGATGTATTTTATCAAATGATTTTGCAACCTGATTGAAGGGAATATGTGATGCAGCAGTTTAGCTTGCAATCAAGGCCGTAGCCGGGGGGCGTTCTGGGTTTTGAACACCCCCGGAGAATGTAAAAATAGTACATTGCATTTACTAGCACATAATGTAAGAACTACTGTGTGCAATGTATTGACCGCCCAAAACCCGCAGAAGATCGCGATTTGAGAAGGAAAAAAAGCATGAAATTAGATCGTTTTACGCGGCGGTGAACGCTTTTTTGGCGAACATCCAAAGAAAAGCACGCGATGACTAAAAAAAAAGGTCAGAAAATTTGGGGCGAAAAAGTCGGCAAACAGCAACCACCACCCCCCCCCCCAATCAAATCCTGCCTACGGCCTTGTTTCCAATAGATTAGAAAGTAACAAAGCCCTTCTAACGTACAATTGTAAGCTTACACAAAATGCGCAGTTCTAAATGGATTTGTGAAGTACCATGGAGTATTGGAAAGGAAAGGAGTTACGCAGTAATAAAAATCCTTAAAATTAGCCCTGGAAAGCAAACGAAATAGGCCTACTCTAGAACTGTAACAGATTAGTAGAGATGCATGAGATGTTTTCTTTGAGTCTGCTCGAACAATCATGTCTAAAAGTCAATTTACCTTATAAAGCTTACAAGCACCTAAAATAAATAATCTAAAGTTCCCAAAACTACATAGGCGAGCATCAGTAAGAAATGTTGTAGGCCTATTTTGTTTGGAGACTTTAGAGTAGCCACTCTTTAATAGATTCAAAGTATTATTCGTGACAAAAAGCATTACTATCGAAAAAGTATTTCCTGTAGGCCACTTCATATTTTTTCATAATGTCAATCGCTTTGGCATCAGTCGAATAAGCTTATAGCAAAGCAACACAGAATAGCCATCCACTGTAGAATTTCTCACGAATCAAGGTGAGTACACAAATAAATTGCATTAATTTATTGATTGAACAAATCAATAATGATAAGCCTAAGCACGATCAACTTGAATATCTGAGAGCGTCATAAATCGGAGCATCGATCCCGGTTTGAAATCTAAAACGATATTTCTATTGCATAAAATACTTAAAGAGTGAGTATAATTAGACCTCTTCTGAATACTGCTGACATTGTATACCTAAAGAGAGATGTGCATAGGCCTATATCTTCCTATGTAGATGGGCAAAGTCATGAAAGAATCCATCCATTAAACACGGTGGTCATCGCTGGAAAACAATTCTCCCTAGTTTGTGGGAAACACTCTGACAACATTACATCTACAACTCAATGGAAGTTTCTCCAAGCCAACACTTATGCGGATCGGGTAGTCTACAATGGAACTCATCTATCGCATGGATTTAGATCATTCCAAGTCCATAGAACATCAAGTGGGATATCAAATCTGACCAAACGTTTTTCAAGCATGGATGACGCTGGGACGTACAAATGCATCCAGAGAAATGGAGATGACTTTGTCGTTAGTTCGGCTCAGGTCATTGTATTTGGTGAGTTTCACTCATTACAAAACATGGATGTAATTTCATTCATGTCTTCATGATTCTTCGGTTTTTAAAGTAGCCTTTTATATACTGTGTCACCTCGCAAAATTTCGCACATGATTTTCATTCTGGCTTAATAAATCGTGAACGAAGAAAAGTGTCTGAAAGACAACTTGAATTAATAATTTTACTGTTGTTCCGAATGATGATTGATGACCTATGACCAGAGCTTTGCGTCTGATGCACCGCCTTCAACGACATTTCGTCGCCGCCGCCGACTTTAATTTGTTGGTCGGCGTTCCACCGCCGCCGACCAAAAATTACCGGTGCGCCACCGCCGACATTACCATGTCTATGGCAGAGTTCTGCCTGTGAATAAAGTCTCGTTTAAACGAGTCACGACAATTATAGACTAATGTCTTAAAGAGTGAGTATAATTAGACCTCTTCTGAATACTCTGACATTGTATAGGCTACCTAAAGAGAGATGTGCATAAGCCTATATCTTCCTGTAGGCGATAAAAATAGGAAATATATCGCATATTTTTCACTCTGGATGAGTATAGGACTACTTGCAATTTACATTAAACAGCTTTAAAATAAGTAACTTTTAAAGGACATGAACTCTCTTCTTTTCTCTTTGCAGCTATCGATCCCGTGTGCAACCCGAAGGAAGCAAGAGTTCTTGCGGCACAATATCTCGAGATAAATTGTAGTGCTATCTATGCGGGCAGCATATCTCCAGTTATGAAATGGTCCAAGGCCGATGTAATCGATTCTTACATTGATGCCAATATCAGTAGGCCTAATAATGATGGCGATTTTTCCATGATTTCGACCTTCAAAATCAATGCGACGAGAAGAGACAACAACATAACTTTCCAATGCATCACTTATTTCAATCAACTTTTGATATCAAACGAAGAAAAGACAGGAGTGAGGAAAGCCATCAATGCTCCAACTTATGAACATCGGTGCCAAACTAAAATAAGTGTATTATGTAAGTAGAAGTGTAGATTACTTTAATTAGGTTAAGTTCTGATTATACATTAGTTAATGAGTAAATAATTAAAACACAGAGTTGCTTTGAACTTATCGACTTTCATTGCAATTTGTTGTTCGACAAAAGAATGGTTAGGCCTACTTGGTTATGCTAGTTGTTGCTCGACGACGCTCTGTCGTGATTTATATCTGTAATAGCCGCAGGGAGGGTTGTGAAAAGTTCTGATTTAGCAATATTTAGCTATATTATTTTAATGCTGCAAAAGAGTAATATAATATTATTGTCTCGGCTGGTGCAATACTCTACGTGCAATAAAGGAAAAAGTATTGGTGGTCAGGAATATAGTTATTATTAGACCATACTTTAAGAACAACAGTTATCTGCCTACCTGTGGCCTTTTACCTGGAAATGTTTTGATATTTGATACATTTTAGAAGTGGGATACTGGCTGCTGAAAGATTTCACTTCTTAGGTCTAAACCCATGTCAAAATTAAAAGGTTATTTCAGATTCATTTAAAGTCTTTCAAGATATTTAGAATCGCATGTTTGGGCAAAGAAAGGATCATAGTTAATTTTCTTTCTTGACTTATCAAGTTGAACCTGAAGCTGCAGATATCACTCCGAAGAAAGAGGTCTATACGCTTGGTGACGTTCTGCTGTGCACAGCAGATGGAAATCCGACTCCAGCGTATGAATGGACGGAACTTGGATCTAATCGCATCGTATCAAATGAAGCATCTCTGACTGTGAACAGCATTGAGATGCAAAACCATGCTTACAAATGCACGGCCACAAACACAGTTGCTGGGAAGCAAAAGAGCGTTTCGACCACAATCACTCTTCTTGCCATCATCCTTCCACCGACTGGTATGTCGAATGGAGAATTTATTTGTTCGCGTGTTCGAACCCTACGCTTCTGCTTTTTTTTCGTTGACTTTATTTTAATTATGAAAACATGCACCTGGTCAAATTTTTCTGCACTCTCTGGATTTTGGCAAGGTGGTTTATATGATAATGTCACCACAATTGATTGCCACTATTGTGTGTTACAGACTAAGTATTTACAAAATGAATGTTCACACATTGTTCAGTGACGTTAAAATGTGTCAAAGTTGTTTAGAGTTGTAGACCTATATGCCTGCTAGTGAGAATATGAGCCTTAGCAGGCGTAGGCCTATATGAAAATGACAACCCTAAAAACATGGAACTTGCTTTAGAAATTAGTATGGTGTATGCTTAACCTATATTCATGAAACTAGGCGAATGTCGATTTTTGACACCTGTCTAGGGACTTAGAGACTTCTTCGTAGTGATGGTAAATTGCTGATTATGTTACGTCCTCCTTGTTTGTAACTAGGGAGCCCCAAAGGAGGCTAATAAGCTTAATTCGCAATGCACGTTTGTTCATGTCATTCTTTCATAATTATAAAAAGTTGAGCTAATGTATAACTTATGTAAAATTCATTAAACGACAATTTTTAAGACCGTATGTTTTGCATTGTTTAGGTGGAATTAATGTTGTCCGTGTTGTTTCGATTGTCGCTGGAGCAGTTTTCGCTATTCTTGCCCTTGTGGTCGTTTGCATAGCTTGCATTAGACGTTTGAAAGGTATGTTATGCTCAAAATTGCACATAACTTTGTCCTCTGAAAGTAGTAATGGCTTTTTCTTTCCTTTACAGTTCTCCATTTTGTCCGACTGCCTCCAATTAAACCCTTTGGTCGAATAATTAATCTAAAGAAATTTTCTTAATATGTCACTGTACGTGTAGGGCTGTAGGCCTAATAAAAAATGTTAATTACTTTTTTTTAGCTGAGTTGCGATGTGACAAACTAGGCCTACCTCACTTTGGATATTTATGACCCGTGTTAACTTAAGCAATGCCTAGACCTATTTGTAATATCTCAAAAATGCTTTTGTTTCCTCGTCAGGCTCATATAATTAGGACTGCGAGTTTTTATTAGGCCTATCTTAACTTTTTTAACTTAGGTAGACCTAAGGTGAGCGAAAATGTTTTAAAATTAAGCAATTCAATGCCTTAACTTAGCTACAGTCGATATACAAGAGTGCATATATGCAAAACAAGTAAGATTAAAATTACTCCGTCATCTATAAACGTTGATTTTTAACAGTTATTAACTTTCTTAATTTTAGTCCGATTAAATCAAGATAATGCCCCACAGCGTGACCAAACTACAGATCCTGAAAATTCAGGTAGGAACTTAAACTTCAAAAAACTACAACCATTGCAACAGTTAGCCTACTGTTGCTACAGTGCTACTACTAATAGTAGGCCCCTACGTCGCCTCAGAATTATCTTGTTGTAGGCTATGTCCATTGTTTTCAAAATCGAGTTTAGACTAAGTCTTGTTTTGTAGCAAAAATTGTTTATCTTTCTTCACTGTTAACCGTTAGTAGATACGACAAGTCGTTTTAAAGATATTCAACGAAAACTACTTGTTGTATGTCCAATTTCAGCATAAACGTTGTCGTATCTCCTATTTATTAAGTAATTTTTTGTCGTATCTCCAGAACCGCATTCAGGGTTTAAAAGTGCATTGTCGTATGTCCAGAGAAAGCTCGTCGCTGATTGGACGATAAGGAGATACGACAACAATACACTGCCCACTTCGTTGTATCATAGTGTCGTATGTCCAGATAATAAAATTTTCTTTTTTATTAAAACAGGGTATTAAACTTGCGAAAATTGAAACGAACAAAGTCGCAATTGATTGTGTATTGCTTTCTTTTATTATTTCATTTTTAAAAATTTCTCACGTTAGGATGACTTGCAATTGATTTAAATCCATTTTATACAACATTTTTCAAAGTTTCACAAAAACCATTCTAAGTTTCAGTTTAATTTTTGTGCAGCATTCTTTAATTAATGTCGATGCTTTAATATGACGTCTTTCCTTGAAGTTTTATTGCACTGGATATTTTTTTTGCGTCCAAAGTTGCGAAACTTCAAACTCGTTTTTCTCGGAATTCACAAAAGTGGACATACGACAAGATAATTCTGAGGCGACGAGTAGTCTATTGCTGCTGCTACTAACATTGCTGCCAATAGAGCAACTGCTACGGCTATTGCTACTACTGCTACTGCTGGTATTGTAATAATGCTGCAACCACTACTACTGCTACTGCTGCAACTATTACTGCCACTGACTCTAGACACTATGTCGCCGTGAACCATTTGCTCTTATTGAGCTATTATCGGTCAAGGTTTCATAGTAAATAGTTCACTGCCATTTTTTTAACTTGACGAAATAAATACAGCAGTTTTAATTTTAGGCCTAATCTACTGAACTTCGTTGCTCAATATTGAAAAGTGGAATGTGAAAGAGTTTAGCAACACATGTCATCTTTTCATTTAAGCCCTAACTTTCATGAAACGTTATGGCGGTCATCATGTTTGAAGCAGATAATATTAGTGCTTTCTCTTTTCATGATAAATTGTTTTTAGATCAACAATCGTCTCCTTACGAAATCATTGAAACTGCTGAAACGCAAGTCGATGGTGAAGGCGCTGGCTCACCAGTGACTCTAACTGAACACCGAGAAAAGTCAACGAATATGAGCAACACCACCGAGCGCATTACCGAAAGCCAAAGCCCTCCATTTGATCAGCTTGTGATTCCTTTACAAGACGTACATGTAGGAACAGGCTATGCTGTACTAGGGAATATATTGAAACCTCCATCTGCTGAATACCAGAACCTGAATGCCCCTGAAGGACCAGTGGCCCAAGAAGCAAGTTCACATTCGAATGTGAACCCCTCAGATAAGACGACCTCAGTAGCCAGAGACGAGGGAATCTACCAGGATACTGAAGATGTAACTTATGCTAATGTTGGCCATCAATATATTAAATTGGTTTGTTAAGTAGTGAATATTAGCAATGATGCACGCTAGTGAAACTATGCGACATTCGCTTGATGCAAGAACTTTATTGTATTGTTCAATACATTTGGAATAACTTGCATAATCACGCGATAATAGGCATAGGCATGCATTGCTTTGTATCCGTTATAAAGCACTTTTTGTAGCAAGACTGAAGGAGACTTTCAGAAGCGCTCCCAGTGCGTGCAACCCCAAGAAAAAATTCAGGCTTTTTGAGACGAGAGAAAGATGAAGGAAGGCTGCCAGAGAGGATGAGAGAGCGAACAGATGAGGTGAGAAGTCCATTCCATAGGGATGTACCAAT
Organism: Lumbricus rubellus; assembly: GCA_945859605.1. Lineage (NCBI taxonomy): Eukaryota > Metazoa > Annelida > Clitellata > Crassiclitellata > Lumbricidae > Lumbricus > Lumbricus rubellus. The sequence continues at coordinate 3,982,009 of OX243814.1, read as the reverse complement.
GCAGCAAAATTAATGTTCTGGATTAAACAGTCATGACTCGGGGGAACAAAGAGGTCAAGCCGATCAGATGACCTGAGAGAACGCAGCAAAGTGGCAGAAAGGGGCAACGTATAAGATCACAAGATACATCGGAGCAAGAACCAATAATTATAATAGAGACTTGAGGATCGAAATACATTTGCGAACTGTGAATAATTATTGTGGGCCTAGGCTATACTTGCCGGTTTGTGAAGTCCACAGTAGTAGGCCTAATCGTAATCATAATCGTTATCTTCAAATTCTAAAGCGTCACTCGAGAGCTAAGCGCAGGGCATCAGCATATTCACGAGCGCTGGTCCATGTGGTAGCACAATGTAATCGTGCGTTCGTTCTACTTCGCAACCTCATGCCTTCTCGGTGTTGTCCCAGCACTTGGAATAATTGTTTTATTGTAACTCAATTCCGGCTTTGCATGCACCTTCCTCAGACATTTTAAAACTGTTGCTTATCGCCGGGCTTGCTTTGAAAGCCCATCCGAGTAGGTAATTTCGAGTGACGCTATATAAATAGGCTACTCTGAATGACTGAATGAATTTTATTTTTGCAAAAAATGTGAATTTGAGCATGATTTGACGTTTTATTTGTAGCCTATTAGCCTAATTATTTATCGTTGTGTGCTGACACAGTGCTGTTATATTGTTTCAAATTGGCTGACAATAGCATCACAATGATTGTCATTGCTGTAAAATTAAATATGTTTTGTTTGGGTGGATATCCATTCTCTCAAATGTGAAAGTTAAACGACGCTCAGTTTTCATGAATTTTGTTACTTGAGTGATATTAGCCTATATCATTTAGGCAAATGAAACAGTAGCCTACCTTGTTATTTTATATCACGCAAGCCTAAATTGAATTCACGTGACTTGCTCTAGACACTAAATAAATTCAAATCTGCTTTTTTGTTTTGCTTTGCATGGGACCACTGAAAGAAGACAATTTTGGCTCTAATAAGTGTATAAAACTATAGCCGATTCGGAAAGTGAAAACATGTTAACCAATATTAGGCCTATATAATTTGTCTATTGCAGTTCTACTAAGTATTTAAATTAATCAACCTATTTGTGACTGCTTATCTGTCGAACGATAATTAGGCGAACCTTTTGTCTAACGTATTCCTTAGCCGTAATAGAAACAACAGTTGCAGCCTAGACCCGTATTAAGGTGGGCGTTTACGGTGCGGCAGCACCTAGGCCCGTATTTACAAGGGGCCCACACTTTGATAGCTCTTGTTTTTGAAAGTGATGAATTTTCTTTGCGGAAATGATGCAATAGGCCTACTAGGCCTAATAAATAAGATACGAAGGAGTCTATGTGCAATGTTGGGTATGTTAAAATAAGTTGTTTCGAATAATTTGTTCACAGTTGTAAATTCATTTTATTTTTACTTGATAACGTTGAAGAAATATTCCATTTGCACATGTGGGGCCTCTAATAGAGTCTAATATGTGGGTCTCATGTTCGGTTGTAGCTTACATGTTGAACATGCATTAATCCGCATTTGGATATAGCCTACAAGTGAAGCTGAAAAATTCAGATTTAGAAACCTCTATTAAAATAGACCTACCAATGTACCCATGCTCCTAATTTCATATTGGCAGATTATTCCATTTTCAAGCTTTTACCAAAAAAATTAACCATGACCATCGCGTTTGCCCCTTCTGTAAAAATATCTGCAAAAGCAGAAGAAGAAATATTTTTGGTATTTCTTTTATTTTTACTACGAAACTGGTTTTTATATAATTGAAATCGGTTATCGTTTTCTAAATAACAGGCTTTTAATATCCTGCAAGTGGTCGACTTCGATGATGATGCAGGCGCCCTTGTAACGGCATGGCTGTTTTACTGCGCCATATCAACTGTCGTTATTATTATTATTTCCGTTTCAAACAGTGCAACATCAATTGGCTGTGCGTGATGAACAGAGAACGCCTGACAAACACAGGCATAATGTGCTAATTGTTTACCACAACTAAAACTAATGTAGGCTAAATTAGTAAGATCAGTCGTCCTCGACCCCGGTGAGTTGTGCGAATGTGCCTCTGAAGGCTATGGCATTATTATTACTATTTTTTGCCCCGAGGTACATATGATCCCTCAGGGATCATATTAATATTATTTTTAAATATTATTATTATTTAAAAAATTATTACTACTGCTGCTGCTGCTGCTGCTACTACTACTACTACTACTACTACTACTACTACTACTACTACTACTACTACTACTACTACTACTACTACTACTACTACTACTACTACTACTACTACTACTACTACTACTACTACTACTACTACTACTACTACTATCATTGTTGTTTTTATTATGAGATTAACACTCTTAGCCTAGTCTATAGGTTATATTGAATGCTTGAAATCGGGACTTAAGATTTTATTATTATTATTATTATTATTATCATCATCATCATCATCATCATCATCATCATCATCATCATCATCATCATCATCATCATCATCATCATCATCATTATTTTGCCCGAGGTATCTCAGATCCCTCGGGATTTAAAAAAACATTAGGAGACGTAAAAAAATTGCATTCTGGAACGGCTAGAACTAGTCAAGATCAGGCGAAGGAAAGGTGCCTTGGAAAACAATGGCGTTGAAACGTTGGATTACAATGGCAATGCGCTGGGGAAAGAAAGCTGGGGCTCCCTCTTGTCACCGGTTTTACGAGATAGACAGCGCAACAACTCTGTGATAAAGAAATAGAACAGTGGTTCTCAAACTTCTGCTGGCCGCGGACCTGCAATAAATTATTTCGGAAGCTCGCGGACCGCTAACTTTAATGGCAAGCACAAACAACAGCGAAATGTAGGCCTATTATAAAATAAACTAATTATAGGATTATTTATAATTTGGGATTTAAACAAATAAAACTGTTTGTAGGCCTACAGCCATTTGGCAAGTTAAAATAAGGCACTGGTAATGTATTTTTTAAGTTTGAGACAGAATTTTGAATAAATTTTGAACAACAATTCGAATAATTTCACAATTTAAAATATATAAATTAATAATTATAATTTATTTTTCACTCTCCGACTTCTTCACGGACCGGTGATCAGGACTCCGCGGACCGGCACCGGTCCGCGGACCACCACTTTGAGAACCACTGAAATAGAACACTGCTGTTAATTGGGCTGAGAATTTTTACCAGCCTACACTAGGGTAACGTAACCATATTAATTTGCTATGCCATTCCACTGCAGTAGGTCTAGCTGCAGTTTAACGTCAGCGTGATAAGTACGATAATTAGGCTACCGCCGCCCGCATCTTTTATCCAGGCATAGCACAACCAGTGGCGAAGTGTTGAAGGCTTTCTTCACTATAAGCTTATGCATCAATGACTGCTGGATGTTACGAAGAACAAGACTCTTCCGAAGGGACTCAGTCATAGAAAAACCGTTGTAAATTTGGATCACACAAAGAGTTTACCACGGTTGTAATCTGTAGGCCGACTAAGGAAGGGAACCGTGGACTATAATGGCGCGAGAATGCTGTTTAACCCTATAGGCCTATTGCACAGCGAAAATCATGGATGAAAAACTGATAACATTTTAAGAAAGTAGCCTAGGATAAGTTGCGCATAATAATTTTTATGCGAAAAATATTCTGTTTGCGGCGTTGTGCTGCAAATCGATTTGCATTCGCGAGATGGCGATAGCAGAAAATAGGATTTCTGCCCCACATCCCGTAAAGTTGTTATATTGCATAGATTTAACAGTGTGCAATAATTATAGGGTTAAACTTATCTGTGCTTTCTCAGCCTTTCTGCTTTATTCTGCAAACAAACAATTATTGTCCAACATGCGTGTGTTCGTGCAGGTATGTGTGAATATAAGCGTCAATCTGCGTGCTGGACCGCTGGTGTTTGTAACAGGTGGTTGACATTGTCAGGCAATGCACCGACTATTCTGGGTAAAATTATTAGAAAGGTATAATTTTGAAACAAAACATTCAAACGGAGCACCTTGTCGTTGAGCATACATGCACAATAAAAAGTCATGCATTTGGTCTATAGCGTAGCCTACATTTGTCAAAATAAGAAATGCAAATATATCATGCTTGATATTTTCAACTCGATTTTTTAAAATTCAGCCAAAATTTATACTCAAATGACAGGAAATATAAAATAGATCTAATTGATGCGTTATCTTCAAAGACGAAATTTTCCAAGGAGTAAAGTTAACCAAGAGAGCCAATTAAATGAAATTAGATCGTGTGTTGTCAGATTGGAACGAAGTTTATTATAGTCTACAATGCATAATGGAAAATATATAGGCCTATAGATCTATTCGACCTTTTACATTTGCTTAAATAAGAGCCTGCGGATAAGTTGATATTCGCAACTTCAATGTTTGGGTGCTGTAGACATTTCGCATTTACGATTGCCACCATTATCCAATGTGATCAGAGGTGTAGACCGGGGGGTTAAAGCCAATCAGGAAACAAAATTCTAAAAGGTTATTTATCCACTTAAATAGGAAAAACGAAACAATTGTTTGTAGTAGGCCTAACAATTGTTTTTGCTTTGTTTCCTTTGTTACTTTATTCCCTTTTTATTTACTGTAATACTGTTGGGTTGGTGTCAGGAAGGGCATCCGGCAATTCCATAAACCCCATCATAAATTCCTGGCTAAGCCACTGACTATGGTCTTCTGAATCTTTGTCTCACACAAATTTGGTGGCAAATTTCCATTCTCAAATCGTCTCTTTCCTCTTCCTCCTTCCTTATTTTCGTACTGGTAGGCCTACAATCAAAACTTATGATTTGACCGTCACATTTGAAGCGACGCTCAAAGATCAACTCTTTATGTTTTTAGGTGAAGATTTGTCTTGCACGCCGTTCAAAAGCCATATAAGTTAGGTGTAGATTTATAATTAAACTGCCTACCCCTTCCATAATCCTACAACAGTTTATTGTAAATGCTCTCAAACAGAAACAAAATACAAAAATGTTTCATCATTCTGCATTTAACTCTGTCTTCTTAATTAGCCTACCGTATATCTTTAGCGTTTACAAAGTGAACACTATCTTGTATAATAATTATTATTATAATATAGGAGTGTTCATTTTTAAATTGATTCAACATAGGTCGCATCGTTAAACCATTGGAATCTGCAGCATCATTGGCACAAGCATTTATAAGAGCCTAGGCAGTTAGTACATGTCATTGTAGCACAGCAGCGTGGCGAAGGCGCATTGAAATTCTTGCATACACGGTGATGACCGGCACATTGCTCGCTTCTCGAATTTCGTCGGTATTTTCCGTCCATTGATCTGCAAGCAACCAATCACACAGAGAACGTCAAGACTCCGCAACAACTTTTTTGAAGTCAAATTACTTTCAATCACTTAAACTAGTCAGACAATAATGTTCATACATGCAGTATCGATGGATGTTTTTGATGAGTAGGCATATTGATAAAAAAAAGGGTCGCATTAATATAATTGGCGTCGACTGGTGAAAAATGCATAGTAGTCCCAAACTTCGGACCGTGAATGGAGTGCTTGATCACTGATTGAATAACATTCAATCAGTGATCACTTCCATTATGATAATTGCAGGCAAACATTCCCATGTTGTTTTAAAAGTTGGTGTAACTGATTAATCGTTCAGAATTTGTGACTGGTTGACCGTATCTATTAATTGATTTGATTGTTTAATCAGTTGATTAGATGATCAAATGACGAACTGCTTCAGTGATTAGCTGATTGTTTTATTGATTAAGAAACTGAATGCAAATAAAATTGCCAAACGGTTATTAGACAGTAGGCCTAACTGTTGCTTTAAACTACGATAATTTCTTTATTTTTATGAAGTATAAATTCTAACGTGTCAAAAATTCTTCTTGATTGCAGTTATTCTTGTTTGTCTAATCAGAAACATAATTTCAACGAACAACATGTTTTGAAGAGCAAGCAGTATTTAAAACTTTCGCATTCATCATTCTGTTTGTGGCATAGATGCTATCTGGGGAAAAATCGGTCCAACAGTTATTCTATGAATTTGTCTCAGTTACAGAACAAGAGAGTGAGTGAAAGAACTTTCGTTCAGGTAATGTTAAATGAGTGAGACAGCAAAGGTTTAATTTGATGACCATGTAACTAATTGCGACCGTTTGCATCAAACCATAATTATGGTGGGCTATAATAGACGTTTGGAACTGCAGTCGATTAGGCTACTCTGTAATAGGTGGGATGGAGAGGAATATCAACGAGATTCAACGTTCTGTTAACATACCTCCTATCTCCAAACTCTGAAGAAAAATCATCAATAATTTTACTGTCGTCGATCCGGTGGCCCAAATCTTCTGTAAAAATACATCCACATCATGAGCAATCTATCAACATTATTAGATTTTCAGAGTTAAAAACTTCACTAGGTCTTACAATAAAAATTGTAATGGTAGCCCACAGATGACTGATTAATTAATGCATTTCTATATAATATTAGCACTTGCTATAGCGCCGCTTCAAGATTGCTACTCACAGCCACTCCCGATTACAGCGCGGACACTGAATCGGAGTTTCTCGCCAAAGCGCGTGATCAATGTACCGTTCAAGTAAAGGATTTGCTCACGGTTCTTCCGCGGCGGCGGTTTGAGTTGGAATCGAATCTGCAATCTTTCGGCTCCAAGGCACCACCGAACATACCCGACACCACCCCGTCCAACGATAATAACAAAGGAATACGGATCCATAAAAATCAATCAGGTGACTCTTTGCAGCACATTCACTGGTTTTTTTACACGCAATATTATTGGATTTGCTTTACAACGTTTCAGTGAGCACTTTAAAAATGCTCCATAGCCTGCATTACGTTTTCCAAGATGGGAAACCAGCGCACCACGATGAATGTAGGCTAATTATAACCATTTAAACAAAATTTCGTTTCCAATAAACACACTCACTCACATGCCGGTTGATTGAAAGCTGTTTAAGTCTTCATTTAGAATGTATACCGTAGGATGGGAAAATATTGGCACTGTGGGATAACATTGGAACCAGACAACGCAATATAGCAACAGGAAACCATGAAAGGGAAAAGAAGAAAATGGATAGGCCTACTGCAGGAAAAGTAATGCAGATCAATGAAGTGGACAAGACGAGAGCTGAACCATCTGAGACATCGCCTCGTGATTAATCGTTGGCGTCGCAGAAGTAGAAGAGGATTTCGGACCATTGCCTACTTGCGTTGCTTGCCACGCTGACTACACAATGTACCATTCTCACAAGTAGGCCCTACGTGTACCATGGACCGGAGTAGTTGCAGGGTTTGTCTTGCAGCGGCTGGGTACGCGGTGCTTGTAATGACGAGGTTTCTGCTGTGATATTCCAGTGTGATAGGTGTTGCGACGACTCGGATGTTGAAAGCGACGGCATGATTGATGTTGCAGTTTTGGTTACCCAGATAACACATTTTAGGTTTCAGTCTATACAAGCTTAAAACTGTTGTAAAATTGTCTCCTCTTTAAGGATTTCTGATTTGTAAAACTAATGTGCTTAGCACACATGCACAATACTTTTAAAAAACATTTTAGGGTGCCAGTGTTACCCATGGCACTGCCCAGTATGGTCTAAAATTTTAATTGATCCCTAGTTAAAATGCTGCATGATGCATTATCCATAATGGCCATTCTTTTTTAAAATAAAGTCTCTTAGTCAACTTGATTAAGTATTACCGGTATGCCATAACCCCCCCCCCCAAAAAAAATGCCAAAGTTGATCCCATTTTACGGTACACTGTGTAAATCGAAGGCTCAAAGTTGGTCTTTGTTGCCAGTGCTATCGATTACACGTCTCAAGCTTAAAATAGCCTATTCCCATTCCGTCACGATTGCTTTATTAAAGTGCCTGTGTAAATACAGTGTGTAGGCTATGGGTTATTTAAGTTGTTACTTGTTTTTATCAAAGACATTAATGCTTTACCTTCGGCTGAGACCTTGATCCATTGAGTCGATACTACACACAGGACGCACATCACCAAACAGAAGGTATTCATCTCTACTTCGGAGTAGGCTATTCCTAAAGTTTGATGTAATATATTATAATTATAATTTAAAATTCTCTCTCATAACATAAATGAACAAAGAGTACCCATTTCGCGTTAAAATGTAGGATTTGCTGAAAGAACGTGCAATTTTCAAATCGCTACATATAAACGTAGGCCTATAACGTTGGCCTATATATGCGCGAAGAGCAACAGCTTACTCACGAGCGCTGCTTAATGTTAGAGAAGTTGTCGAGGGATAGCAAATGAAGACATTTGTCTGTTCGCCAGAGTGACAGAAAAAGAAACAGAGGCGATAATAATAATTATAGTGAAACTGCAGGTAGAAAATGCGATCTATCTATTCGTTGATAATTATGTCTGAGATTGCCTCTCTCAAAACCTGTTTAATTTACTTGAGCTTGAGTGTTGGCAATTGCACGAAGAACAATATAATAATTTAATTATCAGCTATAAACCTATGCTTATATTTTATACAACACACGCGAGATGCAGTTATTTCAAAACTGAGTAAAAATATACAAGAAAGAAGCAGAAATCAGAAATAATGATCGTCATCGTACCTCCAATATGGCCACAAAATATTATCTTCTGAGCTTAAACGGGTGGTAGGCCTATAGGCCTACATAGGCTACGTAGGCCTAACTGATTCTCAAAATAAACATTATATAGACGCTAATCAAACGACCGCCTGCTGGTGTTTGCGACAGGAGGTTGATAATAATATAAGACAATGCACCGAATATTCTGAATAATATTATTCGAAATAAATAATTTATGAAACAAAACATTCAAACGGAATGTCGCGTCTCCCTCGTGACCCTCGTCTTTCAGTGAGCGATCGCGCGGCTGGAAAGGAGATTCCACGTTGGCATTTTTCAATGATTATAGGATTGCAGGAATGCAGGTGGCAATTAAGGAGACTCCACAATGTCCCCATGTAGCCTATACAATGTATACAACTATACATAGGTCTTTTTCAATGATTTCTGAATGCGTTGTGGTAGAAGATTCGAACGGGACAACGCACCACACCATGACTTTTGGCGGATGCTTAACTTTTTCGACGAGGCATGTGGAACCATTCAACACAGAAAGTTCCGTCTAGTAATCTATAGGCCTAATTATAAGGTTGTTGGTTTGCGAAAACAGAAAGGTAAATAAAGAGCGTATTTATGAAGAAGAAGAGCAATCGAGATGACACCGGCTTGAAATGAAATGATGGAAGAGAGCGTTTAATCAAAGTAGCTTGTACGTTAATCAGCTGACTCGTGGCTGTTATTACCAAATTCGTCAGATACGGGTCATCTCTCGCTCCCTATCACAGGATTCTGCTGCTACCCTTGTTCGTGCTTTTGTCACCAGCCGCTTGGTCTACTGTTGCTCTATTCTGGTTGTTTGCTTCATAGCGTAGGGGCCTATAGGGCCTATGCCCCATAGACTTCCGAAAGATCTATAGAAAAGCCCACAATCTTCACTGAAAACCGCCAGCGTGAGCAAACATTGCGATAAGCTAACATGAAATTGTATATTATCAAACAAATAACAGCTTAGATCTAAGTATATCTAAGTAAGCAATAGGCCTAAATGAAGTAGTTTAACTTAGGCCTATCTCAATTAAAAAATTATACCTCGAGCCAAATGAGTTTAGCTGCTATTTTACGGACAAGGTGCGCAGGTCGTTAATGGACTAATAATAATTAGGCTATAATACTGACGGTTCTCAGCAAATACAGGTTGTTTAACTAATTATGCTATCTCTCAATTATTATTTAATGACACACCAGCCACAGACGCCTGGTGAGTAGGCCTATAACTAAGCTAGAAGCGGATTCTAGAGTATCTATCTTCGAAACGAATTGGGTCACCTACACACGTTTATTGCCTACAACTTTCTTGCAGTGCGTCTAGAGTGGATAACTGGATTGTATTATTTCAATGCTCTAAGGCAGACTTAATTTTTCTTAAGAATATCTTTAACAGTTGTGTATAATTCAAAAGTAATGCAAGTGTGTATTATGTATATCATTCTTCTTGTTGTCGCTGGTACGTATATGCTAATTACATGCCTAGGAACTTAAAATGCTAAACTCTCCTTTCTAAATAATTCTTCACTGAACCTCTCAACGCAAGTCTGAGTGATTACAAGTCATTTAAAATCTCAAGTGTTGGCATCCAAACAAAGCGGGGGAATAGAAACAGAACATAAGCTTACATGCCTTCTTAAAGGCTAATTATTATTATGTCGGTAGATTTCATTAACGTCATTCTCCTAACAGTTTCTCTCGATTCGCAGATTTACTAAGCGTCAGATGAAAACACTGAGAGACCATGTCTACTATTGCTTGAGATTCCACGCGAAGCTGATTCTGGGTTTTCAACACAGATGGCGACTCATTGCATAAAGAAAGCGAAAATGTGATTTATACTTCTACCATCCGCAAGTCAGTGTCTACTTTGAGAAAGGCATGTAGCCCAACTGGAAAATGATCCCGGCAATTTAGCGCATTTTAATGTGCCTGCACGATAAAATGAGATCACATTGAGTTCTTTCAAAGGATTGGTGCTTCGTTGCGAAATTTTAGATGTGAGTCGTTGCATCAATGTAAACTGTGGGGTTATAGGCTATAATTATACTAGCTTGAACATAATAATACAAACACAAACGAATAAGTGGATACATAATATAAGCTTAAGTCTATAATACATGCACACACGCATGCATACGTAGCGTAACCTATACAAAGGGATGCAATAAATCTCACGCCGCATGTTAGTCTCGTGAGAGCATAGTGTTATTCTATTCTATGTCTCACACTTGTGTTTTAGGAGGAGTAGACATAGTGTACGGTTACTTCCCTCGTAACACCGTGACTGTAGTTGGCAGTCCACTGGTCATTCATTGCAAGGCGACTTCCAACGATACATCCATAATATGGAAATTTCGGAAATTGGGAGGAGTTGGCGAGGAGACAATATCGGACAGAACATGGATTCACAAAACAGGATTCAGTGTCAACAGTTCAGGAGATGGACAATTCAGTCTCGTGAAGACCAACACGCAACTAAACGACACTGGTACATACCAGTGCTTAGGTCTTCGGATTGGAAAACTTCCACAGATCGCTGTAGCACAGATTGCTGTCCTTGGTAAGTTATCCTCCTTGCTTTAGAGACAATTCTGCTTTCAAATGATGACCGAAATGCAGTTGATGAGATAACTGACTAACAGGGTTGTTACAGTGGTTCAGTTTGTACGCGGGTATACTGAGTGTAGGCCTACTCGCCTAAAAATATATGTGGTTAATATAGCCTACGCGAAATGACCTACCGACAGGACTAGGCAACTGAGCGTGTATACCCTAGGCCTATTCACCTCAAAGTTTGCCACTACAGTCCAGCTTATTGTTCAGAATGATCAGTGTTCCAGAGGTATGGTAGCCCACATGATTCTCACGCAGGTAGATCTATAAATTTTTTATCGGAACATTGGTCTGGAATGGCACTAAAATGTGCTGTAATGCACGAGTTGGGTTTATAAATTCCAGTTTATAACTGACTTCATACCCAAAGCGTATTTAAATCGTTGGAATTTCCGATTTTGTAAATTTAGCCTATCTTATACAAAGGATGCACAAGCGCTAGTCTAGTCAATCACTTGATGTAAAATTTCATTTAGACTGCATGTATTACAGACCTACTTCAATTTTTCAGTATCGCCTCCTGTATGCGGCACCAATGCTAGCAACACAGACTCCGGAGTAACGGAGAATGATTTTCTGAACTTATGGTGCCAGACAAACTACAGTGGCAGCATGGTTCCTATAATTGAATGGTCGAGAAGTGATAAAAGAAATTTAGCAGTTTATCGCAGTGATAGCAACGGTGAATTTTACAAAAGTGCGCTTAGCACAATAACTGAACTGATGACTTCGGATGAAGATGGTGTCCGCTTCGAATGCAAGATACATTTTGATCAGCCACCGTTAGCAGAATCACAGATTGGTGTCAAACAAGCGACAAATGTTCCAGACTATTCGCATAGTTGGTACTATGATTCCAGAGTGTTATGTTAGTATTATAATTTTGCTTCAACGATATTTAACAGAAGATATTCTGCGTCAAAGGTGTATGAAAATAGAAGTCATACAACCACAAGTGTTCACTCAGTCTTAGACAATAATTAGGCCTATCTTGCAAAACGAATTTATGTTGCGAGCTGTAAGATTATATCCACATTGCAATCAATTAATTTTGCAGGGCTTCGCATCTCATAGCCAACAAAGTATTTTCACGAAGCATAGCCTAAGTTAAGTTAAAACTTAAGAGATAAACCAATTTAAGACATGAACATGATAGAGGTGGAGGTTAACTTCAAAATCGAATAATTTGTAGTAAATATTCATCATCATCTCACTGCTTTGGTGATATGATTGTATACATTCAATTATCTGCATTAAATTCTCTTAGTTGGACCACGCAACGTATCAATTGGACCGCGAAAGAGTCAGTACAGTCCAGGAGATGTCCTCGTGTGTTCAGCCAAAAGCAATCCTCGTCCAACCTACGAATGGATAGAATTATCTGACACCAGCTTCATCATCAAAAGCAATGTACTGAAACTCAGTAAAACTCTAACGGGAACTCAGCAGTTCACCTATAAATGCACAGCGACAAGCACCGTGTCTGGGAGAATGACGAGCGTATCGGACACAATCACTGTGAATGTCATCGCCGAAAATCAGTCAGGTGTGTCTACAGCTCCAGGTAGGCTAATCTATTCTAAGCTAGTATACGTCTAGTATTTGACTGTGCTTTATTTATATAATATACATGTAAATGGGGCATAGAACAGAAAAATACAGCTGAATAGAGCATAACACAATCTAACACGTCGTATTATAATAGTGTAGCCTATTATATTTATGGCGTGACTTATCTTGACAAAGACCTGAATTAGGCTAATAATAATATAATTGACAACAAAATAGTTAGAACCGTTAGATAAAGAAACCAATGGCTCGTTCTTTTGTTTATAATGTATTGTTTAGGCCTATAATTAATTCAATCGTGTATAGACTGTAGACGCCTGTTCAATGTTCACATTTTTATTCAGACATTTATGTAGCGCCTATTGAAGAAAACTACTCAGAGGTTTTCTCGATCCAGCGTGACCAGAAAAACATATTTGAAGTGCTTTAGAAGGTTAGTTGTCAGAGAGTAATTTAGGGAACAAGCGTAGTCAAGAGGGAGGTCATTCAAATCGCGGAGCCAATCATAGCAAAAAACACGACTTTGCATGATGGAGGCACGATCAATTGGGGCTGAGAGCACTCGTCCATCGCACTGAGCATGTCGTATGCGTGCATTTATGCATGCGAGTCAAGACCGTAGCCAGGATTTTATTTCGGGGTGTGTGAGGTGGGGGGTTACTCGATCTTGAGTGAGCCGAAATGCAACCGAATCGACTGACTAAAAGGTGCGAAGGATGATTTTAATCTTTTGTAAAATTTCACATAGAAATAAGAGCTTTAAAATGACACACTCTTAGTCCCTATTACTTCACGACTGTGTTAGTAAATGCATTATTTCATAATGACATTGTTTCATTTGTGTGGGGGTGTTCAAACACCCAAAACACTCCTTAGCTACTACGACCTTGATGAGAGTGTGAATGCATGCGTCTGCATTTATAATTTAGGTAGACTATAATACATGTACATGTAGCTTATTATTGAATTACGATTTTTCTTTTCAGACTCAAGCCGAACGCTTACAACCATCATACTGACCGGCAGCATGACAGCTGGAGCGTTCGCTGCAATCCTCTTCGTCTGCTGGTTCGTTTACAGATTACAGAAGAAAAGTAGGACATCGTAAAAGTAGTCTGCTAATAGAAAGTAAATTTTACTTGCATGACACCATAGCCTACTTATAGACAGAGGCATAAGTTTCATCTCTACGCCAGGGTGCGCTCTAGTGGGTTGAAACCGGTTTTCTGCCGTAAAAATCGCGCGTTTATGAATGCATGGTCACATGTGCGTGCTTGCATAGGCCTACCCCCAATGCATAATTATGTGCATAATTAGGTGCATAGAGCCGTACGTGTACTTGCCGCTATCTGCGCGCATAAAAAATTTATGATTAGGCTTACGCATAATTAGCCTATAACTAACTGAATGCGTGTGTACATGTAGGCCTACATGTACAATTGTACAATGTCATGTCTACAACATCCAAATATTATTGAGGTACGTACACATAGACCTACTTGCATTGATACACGTGCAACCTATGTCTGTGTAGCCTATAGACATAGACTTAGCCTATAATATTCGAAAATGTGTAAGCCCTATCATGCATGCAAGCACGTAAGCTTATGCATGCGTCTATGCACTTACAGAGAAGGCCGCAGCTAGGGGGAATTGGTGTTTTGTGTGTTTGAACACCCCTTAAATGAGATGATTTTAAAAATAATAATTAAATTTCGAGCAGAAAATAGTAAAAACATTGCGAAAAACAGTGGGTTTTTTGCACCGCCTTGAAAGTATTACAAATTTACGATCAGGAAAAGATGACAAAACTAAGCGATGACTAAAAAACTAAAAAAAGGTCGTCAGAAATTTAGATGACCACAAAAACGTTCGTCAAAAACTTCGATGACTAAAAAATTTCGTCAGAAAAGTCGTGAGCCTGTTCTCGGTCGAGAAAACACTCTTCGAATTCAAATCCTGGATAGGCCTACTGTCTTGCTTATAGATGTGGTGTAAAGATAGGATGACATAGATCCACATAGAGTAATAATTAGTAATAGATTAGTACCAATTTAATTTTCATTGAAAACAGAAAGGATTGGAAAGTCAGCATGAGGACTAAAAAGAAAAGAGAAAATCGTCGGCTGATGATGCTGGCAACTTTCCGACGATTAAAATTGCAAATATTCACCTCAGGGATACAATAATTATAAGGTTGAGTAAGCTTGTAATAATTATGGGTCTTGATAAATGTTTCGTTGTGAAGCCAGAAGCCTACTTTGTTTCTGTTGGTTTGTTTGCTCACAAAACACAGTTTCACTTTGTCTATACAATGTCATGTAGCTCCAGTCGACCTTCAATCAAAGTGCGGTTTGCTGATAGTAGGCCTATGGGATAATTTACATTAGAAAAGACTGGCGGATAGGCTACAAATGAACTGTAGGCCTTTCACTCTCTCTATTAATTTTCTTTCTTCATTTCTCTTTCGCTTTTTTCTTCTGTCTACTTTATCTCTTTATCTCTTTCTTACTTTCTCTCTCACTTTTAAGGGAAAGGGGAAAATGAAGAAAGGTCCCCCTCCCTCATCCTTCCCTCTAGCTGTTTGTCTGTCTATCTGTCTGTATGTCACTGTCTCTGTCTTTGTCTGTCTGTCTCTTCCCACTATGAATCTCATTCATTATTCTTCTAGTTTTGCAGGTCATGAGAAATAAACTCTAGGTCGGCAATGTTACAATATTTATTCTCTTGATTGGATGATTGATTGATCGATGCAGTTGATTGATTGATAGATTGAGAGATTGACTGATAGATAGATAGATAGATAGATAGATAGATAGATAGATAGATAGATAGATAGATAGATGGATAGATGGGTAGATGGATAGATGGATAGATGGATAGATGGATAGATGGATAGATGGATGGATGGACAGACGGACGGACAGATTAATTGACTGATTGATTTATGATTGATTTATGACTGATTGACTGATTGATTGTTTGTTTGATTGATTGATTGATTGATTATAGAAAAACAATCGAAGAAAGCTGCAGACGAAAGCGTAAGTGTCAACTCAGCTCAAGACTACGATGCAATTGACGAGCACGTTCTATCGAACCTTACCGATGAATCTACAAATCTCGACCATCCTGATGCATTGACAACGTTGACCGTGATGTCCGAAGATAAAGATGTTCATTCCGTGCAACATGGTCGTGGTTCCTACACTAAGCTATCCACTAATCGCCCTTTACCCGTCCCATCCTACTATACCCCTCTGGGGCAACGCGAGCCAGCAGCCAATAACCCTCTCCGCGCAATGGATGCTAGTGCTACTGAAGTGTACAATGAAATTATTGAGAACTAAGCATCATTGATTTTGACAGCTTAATCTTAATCGTAATCTTCGAATTTCTAAAGGGGCTGTCCATCTTATTACGTACGTAGGCTATTAGGGGTCCAATGACTTAGACGATTTGCATAGGCCTACATGGTGAATGGGTTCCCGCAAAATGTGCGTACGAAAACAAAATGTCTAATTACGACGTCCTCATTAGCCTTTTCAGAACTCAGTAATATCCGATTATTATAGTCGACCGACGACATTGATTACATTAAACTGAGTACTTTTTCAGATCTAAACAGTAAACCATACAATTAGAAATTTTATTAAATTTCTTTTACGGTAAAATAAAAGTTTCACCGATGACTTTAGTTATAAATAGCTTTTGTAAGGGAAGGGGTGAGAAGGAGAGAAGCCTGTTTGTACGTAGGCCTATGCAGATAGGGTCAACAAAATGAACCGATGCGGTCGGTCAGGGGGACGGGGTCGAAAATACGATTTATTTGCGCACGTAATCTATGGATGGCCCCAAAACGCCACTCGCAGGCCAAGCACAGGGCATCAGCTTATTCACGAGCTCTGCGTCTAGTCAGAGGGTTGTCCAAAAGAGAAGTTGGAAGGAGTTGTAGTCCGGCCTTAGAATTGTAATCCGTTGATTTTGTTCTACAAATTTGCGTGGGACCCGCCCCTATTTCTTTTCGCTGTTTTCCTCATTGATGATAGGGTCTAATAATTTCATGTACTCGCTCTCAATTATTCAAGAGTAAGGCGCTATGTAGTGCCTAATTAACATAACAATAAATATTGAACCATTGTTCCTGCATCTCTGTTTCTTCTCAAAACCCTATTAAATTTCAGAAGTTCCCGCATTGAAAGCGCCACTGCATGCTATCATTTGAAATTGACATAGCTTCACATTACATTTGTCCTACATTGGTAGACCCCTATAATAGGCTAACAAAAGCTTGATTGCTCATGGTACCTTTCCTAGTGGTTATTACTATCACAATAGCATTGGAGGAGCCTCCGTAGGCCGACCTTATAAGCCGGAAAAGTTGACTCAAGTTTTGTGGAAAAGAACAGCAAGCTATACGGGAGTCTCTAGGCTAATTGCGCGAATGAATGGATACTGGGAACCTTATATTAATGACAAGTGAAAGTATTTTTCAAATTTATCTAGTATGCCTATTATTGCAAATACCGTACACAATACTCATAAAGAATTTAGAGTCAGAGTATTAATAAGTCTACACTACAGTCATTCTATTGTAGCCTATTATGAATACAAGTAAGCCGGGCCCTACACAATATTTAGGGCCTAGATATTATTTAGGCCTAAACTTGTATTTTAAATTCCATGATGTTTAAATAAAAATTCTCCGTAACCGAATATAGGGCCTACTGTTAGAATGTTAGATGTAGGCTTAAATACAATAAAACATATTTTTTTATCGATTTTGCGTTAAGACTGGTCCTGTTAAACTATAACAGTGGGAGTAGAAGTAGTCTGTGTTGCCAGAAATGGACCACATAAAGTCTCCTTAATTGGACCGATAATTTGGGTGCGGTCCATTAATTTAAGGACACCAGTGGGCTACTTGCAATGTTATTGGGTGTGGTCCACTTAAGGACACCGGTTGGCTACCCGGTACTTGCAATGCCATGTTGTGATGATTTAAACAATCACAATAATGTAGACCTTTTTAAGCGCATGTTTTATCGAACAACGATCGACAGTGTGGCATGGAATTTGGAGTTGTTTCTGACAAACATAGAACGAATAGGCCTATTTTCAAAATATGCAGTGAAATATCAGTTGTAGCCTATAATAATAGGCATAATAGTTTCATTTCAATTGCTCTGATGCAATACACTGCTAGATGATGTGTGTTTCTCTGTGCGAACTGCGCGCAATTCTTCTCAAATAGATTTATCTGAGTAGGCCTACTAATGTAGGACTTCACAATCACAATCAGATTGTGAAGTCTTACATTTAGTACATTAATAACTTTTATTCCCAGGCATAATTATTTCACTATATAGAGGCCTGCACTGGTTAGGCTATTGTGACAAAGTAGGCTACTCCTAATCAGTATAGGCATATGCAGGCAAAGGTTATGCCACTCACATATTTCATTGATGTATACATATATAAATACATACACCATAATTATGTCCTCTTCCAAAACTATTATTCCATTTGCAGTTAGTATGTATGCATTTGCAGTTAGTATGTATGCATGCATGCATGCATGCATGTATGCACATTGTACATGTATGTATGTATGTATTTACATTCATGCATGCATACATAAATACACACATACATACAATGTCATACATACATACATACATACATACATACATACATACATACATACATACATACATACATACATACATACATACATACATACATACATACATACATACATACATACATACATACATACATACATACATACATACATACATACATACATACATACATACATACATACATACATACATACATACATACATACATACATACATACATACATACATACATACATACATACATACATACATACATACATACATACATACATACATACATACATACATACATACATACATACATACATACATGCATACATGCATACATACACACATACTACACAATGTCATATGTATATACAAACATACACAGGCTTACATTCATAAACATAACACATGCAATCATACCTACATATATTACATACGTACACAGTACACACATATATACATGGATAAATATAATTATACAAATTGAAACACATGCATATATGCATACCTTCATACATACATACAAACATGCATACATTATTCACACTTTCACAAAACCCACTAGACATGCAAGCTGTGAATTGTTTGCTGTTTAGCTTCACTAGAAACTTCATCAGAACTAAATAAGAAATTATCTTACAACAATGTTCATGTAGGCCTACCTGCTTATTCCCACAGTTCCACTTCTGGAACAAACATATTTTGTGCAAATTTCTATGAAAAAAATATAGGCCTAATTAAATTTCACAGAATATTTTTTCTCTTCATTTTGTCACTGAAGCAATAGTGTAAAAGAAAAAAATTCGGAAAAAAATTCGGGCTAAAATGGGTTAAAGCGATTTTCACCCTGTTGATTGCGTCTTTAGGTTTTATTATTCGCAAATATTGGTCAATAGCCTATTAAGATTTTTTATTATTCGTAAATATTCGCAAATATTCGTTAACGAATTAAGGTGAAGGAAAGACACCAAATGTTACTCGGTGTTAAGCAGTTTAAGTTTCTGTAGGCTGTCTCGATCTACGACATTCACTTGCATACAGGGCAGAGCTGACTTCAAAATTATGCAATGCGTTTAATTAATAATTATGATGAGATCGGGATAATTTTTGCTTGTAATCTCGCACTGTTATTTCCTGCGTTGGCATTCATATTTATTCATGCTGCTACACTGATACTTTATCAATTTGCAGTTAGGCCTACTATTATAGGCAGGTAAAGTTTATTTCTAATTTACTATAGCTGCTACTTGCCAACTGCCATCAATGGCTCTGCTTCTTTTCAGTTGGGGAGGATGGTCAGAAGTCAGACAAAGTGACTAATCTATCGAATGTGATATGAATGTCGCATGACCACTTTGGCCAGACCCAACAAAGACCTTGAAGTTTACAACAATAAATATATTTAAGTTTTTGTCATCACTGATAGCCTACAGGCCTACGCGTAGGCTAACTCAATTTTGTACAATTCATTAAGTAGCCTAAACGTTAGGCCTCAACATTTTCATAAAATAACAAAATAAGAATTTTAAGAATAAAGAATTTATGGAGATAACATAATATTTTACGAATATAATATTCGTTGGCAGTTTTACTTAATATTCGTTAATATTCGTGAATATTTGAAAATCTTAATAGGCCCCTATTCATAATATTCGAATACTCAATCTAGGCCTATGGGTGGTCCATTCATAGCAACTCTTCCCTAGGTTTTATGGAGAAGAAAATATTCAACTTAGCCTACCATAAATTACTTCTTTTAATCATCTTTCTCTTTAACAGGTTATTTTCCTATTAGGTAGCCTAGCCCTAGGCCTAGGCTACATGCGCCTTTTTAGTTTCGCCCTTTAAAATGCGCCCTTTTGATTTCGCCCTTTTGACCATGCGCTCTAGGCCTAATGACAATGTGCTCTATTGATTTTCACCCTGTTGATTGCGTCTTTAGATTGCGCCCTTTTGATTCGCGCCCTGTTGATAGGAATCAAATGTAATTATTGGAAAGCGGCGCGCTGACACTTTATCCACCCTCACATAATATTATTCTATTATTTTTATTATTCTTTACAAAATAGCAAACGATCTCGAAGAGCGTTTCAATGTTTTGTGGAAACCTAGTTCGGGTGGGCCCCGAACATGCTCCGATAAGGGAAAGGATGCACTCGTTAACTAACTAGGTTACGGCGGCAAATCCATCCAATTACAGGCTGGTAATCTAGGATGAGCCCACGTGATTGGCTAAGAACGTGTGACGTAAGTCACGTGGTCCTTCATCGCCTGCTGTAGATGCATTTATGGTGGTTTTGTAATAACCAATTTTTTATAACCAAATTCGATTCATCCGAAAGAAAGCCATTGGTTTGAATTATAATTTTTGTTTGGGGTTCTTGTACGTAGAATTGAGAGTAAGCTAATGTCTGATTGCGAGTTAATGTCGTCCTTGAATTTGGATTATGATGGTCATTTAGGCATATAGGCATAGGCGTAGGGACATTCCGGCAGTGGGGAAGCGAACTTTTTTTCAACCGGCCGAAATCTTAAGAAAAATTCCCGGTTCGTTTGCCCGAAAATTCTGACGACCTTTTTTAGTCATCCGGTACTTTCACTCGAAATTTTTTAACTTTTATTTTTTTTCTGGGTCTGCTTGCCCGAAAAATCAGACTTGCCCGAAATTGGGGGACCCCCGTCTCCTACGCCTATGCATATAGGGCCTACTTCATTTCTTTAGCCCAAGTACATGTCCGCGGCGGCGATATATATGGGTTACGATTGACCATGGATTGACTTTAGCAATTGATCCTAGCTTAGTAATTAGAGTGATTCCTCTAGTAGGCTTAATAACTTAATCGAGAACTGAATATTAATTAGCCTTATCTATATAAATAAAAATGAAACTTTCCAATAGTTTGTTTCCCCGTGTTCTCGAAAAGTTACGCACAGATTGTTTTGAAAATAATTTAACAAAACCTTCCGTTCCAATAGGACAGTGTTCTTTGATGTTTTTTATCCGAAAAAGCGCAATTTTTTCCACAAAAAGTGGTTTGCATTCCGCTCGACCGCCATTTGCAAATTCAACAAAACCGCAGGGTTGCCAGATTTCCGAAACTCTTTGTACCGAAATCACGTTGTAAAGTCGCCCAAAAGTCGCGAGATGACCAACTTACTGGAAGATTCGATCAGGGTTGCCCAAAAGTCGTGATAGCGCATATGTTGCTGTTGGGAAGGAACGGTGTGAGGGAGGAAAGAAGGAAGAGGGAGCGGGACGAAGAGGGAGGGGAGGGACCGGAGGGGAGGGATGGAGAAGGGAGGGAGGGGGTAGAAGGAGGGGGAGGGTTGGAGACAGATGACGATCTTTTCTGCCACAGCAACGCGTGGCCGGGTACAGCTAGTGATGAATATAATATTCGTTAGGTATTTAGGCCTACTTGCTGGAAGGGTTTCGATTAGCTAGAATCAATATCGGAATCGGCACAAAACAAATGTAGTTTGAGTTGCTATTGCTAAATTTGTTTTGATTTGTCAATTTACGGCAAACGTGCAGTTTAACGTCGTTGGCCTATATTTATTCTGTAAATAATGAATGAAAGCTGTAAGAGGGACAGAGACAGGACAATTAAGATCAGCAGTAAGAGGACAGCTATGAGGCAATTAAAGTCAGCAGTAAGAAGAACAGAGATATTAGGCGATGATATAATTATTTAGCTCAGCAGTTTTAAATATTAGGTTTAAATATTAGGCAATTATTACGTTCAGGATTAAGGGCAGAGATTAGGTTTGCAAATGAGGTCAGTGCTCAGTTAAATGAACAGAGAAAGGACAGTTTAAGTTAGCAGTAACAGAGGCCTTATAATAAGGCTTAGTGACAGGACATTTATAATTGAGCCTTGTGCTGCTGACTTAGATTGCCTCCATCTTCTTGCTGACCTCAATTCCCTAATATCTCTGTACTTCTTACTGAGCTCTGCCCTTAATTGCCCTATTATGGCAATATCCAACCCCTTCAAGGGCTTAGTGAGGAATTCCATACCAAACAGTGAAGGCTGGATGAAATAAGTGCTGACCTTGCCCTGTATCAAGTCGACCATGCTTTAGAGTGAGAAGGGAGCACGACATATGAGATACCAAGGAAGGTCATCAACATTTTGGTACTGGTCAACAAGTGGGATAAGTCAGAAACATCGTAATCATAATCTCCAAACTTCTTAAAGGCACTACTCGAAAGCCAAGTGTGGGGTACCAGCATATTCACGAGCTCTGCATTGAGTGAAAAGGGTTGTCCCTATGAGTGGTCCACCTTAGGTGATCGGGTCGAGTGGGCCACTGGTCAGTCTTGCCTTGCAAAATTTTATCCAATCTCATGAAGATTTTAATTCAAACTTCAACAGTTTGATACACTGTTTAAAGTCTTCAAAGCGTTTAGAACCACATTTTCAATTTCCTTTCACCTCATTTTCTTGTAATATTATCTTTTCTTATTATATTGACAGCATGGAAGAATGATTTATGGAGATGGAGTTAGTGAAAAGTACAATTTTGAACGAAAGTGTCTTGTAACTCCAGAGCCCTATAGATGTGAATCAATCTACAGGAATTTTGCCAGTTCTCAACAAGGATGATGACAATGTTTGGAAGCTCAGACAAGCAGTTTTTGTGTTGATCCTTAATGCTGAATTAATCCGTGTTAAGATCATTAATTTTACAAGCATCTCTTGGATTGATTTAGTCCCAATTGAAGATGTCATTCCTAATATCGATGATGTGGTTGAAACCAGTGAAATGAAATTCTACCCATTACAAAGAGTAAGTTCATTTGTAATAAGTTGCAATTTTAGAAAATGTTAGTTTAAAGTAACATTGTGTTTTGAGTACTGTACTTTGCCTTATTTCGTCATTTCTTATTGACTGTGTCACTGAATTAATTATATTGTTAATTTTTGTAGCCATTGAACTCACATACTGGTCTCCCTTTGGCGCTGGAGGTCATTTGAGTTTCAGATAAATATCGGAATGTGTAGCTAATGAGTAATTTAAAATGTGAGTTTTGCTCCTGGTTTTGCCAGATTTTGATAATTACCCACCCAGTCATTTGCATAATTTTTATTGCTAATTTGCAATGTTCCATCCTTCCGATAATTTCTTTATTTGGAGTGGAATTTGACCCTTTAGTGTCCCACTTGTGTTACACAAGTTTTTCTGTGCCTTCATACTCGCCAAGCAATAATCTAAATTACTATTCTTGCACCACTCTTTATTGTGACTAAGGAAGGTCTAAGCCAGGGGTCTCAAACTCAAGTCATCGTGTGGGTCAAAATTGAAAATTTTCAGTGTCTCGCGGGCCGCACCATGAAACTATGTCTTGTAAGTTAAACTATTTATATGAGTTGAGCGTTACAATGCTGTAATCTATATAAATAAAAATTAAACTTTCCAATAGTGCGGTCACAATCACGCCGAAACTTACGCACCGATTGTTGTGAAAATTTACCAAAACCTTCCATTCCAATAGCACCGTGTCTTAAGATTTTCTTTCCCCGAAAAAACGCAATCTTTTCCACAAAAAGTGAACTTTGCTTCGACGGCCATTTGCGAATTCAACCAAACCGGACGCCTGCAAAATTTCAGAATCGTCTTGACCCGAAACACAGTGACGAAACATGAATGAGGTCGCGTGCCGTGACGTCATAAGCGAGTCGATTAATAATTCCATTACGAAAGCGGCCTTTCCGCTGTCAGTAAGGGACGGTGTGAGGGAGGAAAGGAGCGGAGGGGGAGGAGGGGGAGAGGGAGGGGAGGTCTTTTTTGCCACAGCAACGCGTGGCTGGGTACAGCTAGTAAGGATAAAATCCTGTAAAATCACCTAAGCTAATATTATAGGGGCCTACTTTCAGTGTAACCAGAATGGTAGGCCTACAGACACAAAATTGAAAACTCAGAGTCACAAAGATAGAGCCTATGAGGAGTATCAATAGCACATTAGTTTTTAGTAAGCCTAATAGGCTTTCCTACAACTAAACTTGTAGCATCTTTAAATGTTAAAGTATTATAGTGAGTAGTGTTAGAGGTGATCAGGTGTGATAAGCGATACACATCATCTGACAACGTTTCCCAACTACGAGAACATCATTGTTTAGTTTTATCTTTTGAGATGGGAAGAATCAGAGTATAGTTCTATAGGTATTAAACCGCTACACCTACAACTTCCATATATTCACCTGTAACTATCAGGCGTGTCATTTGAGATTTATTAATCTTCATTAAGTAATGAAAACGCTGTTCACACAATAATTATTATGTAGCTAATGTCAAACATCGCCATTAGCGTGTTGCAGTACTGCAGGTGCAGATTTTGGAATTTTTCTTGTAGTAGAAAAGTGTAGAATACCGGAATATCAACCTCATTGTAGGCTTAGCCTACTTCTGCTTCAGCATGGTATTACATTGAAGGCCCACTATAACTCTATCTGCATATCTGCTGTTGCAGATTGAATATCCAAAGCATAATTTAGAAGTTCTAAAACAGTTTGAACCTTGATTCAAATCGCAAAAGAACAGCAGAATTCGACTTTTAAACAATTTCTTTCTTTAAATAAAAAAAAAAAACCGGATGGCTCTTGCGGGCCGCGTGTTTGAGACCCCTGGTCTAAGCAATGGATCCTTACTTTACCTTCTCATTTTTGGTGAATATCTGAATCATGCGTTGTATTGTATTGAATATAAGCATTTATAAAGCGCCTCTTACAGACTAGCTATTCAGAGGCATAATTATGAATAGGCCAACAATTAATTATCTGACAAAGCTTTGAAGCTGTTAATAATCCATGTTTGTTTTCTTTATGTGCTTGTTGAAAACGGACCAAGAAAGAATTTAATTAATTTATTTATTTTTAGTACGGCTCAATGAAAAATAAAGAGATGCGTGGAATGTATAATTGAGCCAAGGAAGAAAATAATGCTGAATACATTGTGTTTGTAGATGGCGGTTATTTGCAACAGTTTTTGGATGGAGAAAGCAACTTAACTGCTCCTACAGCTGCAATTGAGCGATGAACCTGGAAAAAATTGAAGATGGTTCCTGGCCAAGACATTCCTTAGCCAGGAAACCAATGACGTCATATGACCGACGATGTTCAAAGTTGGCTTGAGAAAAGTGGTATATAATATAATTATATAATATTATAATTGTACATGTTCAAATTTGTAACTAGGGCTGTCCTATATTACGTACACAGCGAGGTATGCTATTGGAGTTAGGAGATTTTGCATATTAAGGCGTTTGGTGGTAGTTTGTCAGAATGCGTACATATAAAAAATTTCTAATCCTCATTAGCCTATTGTTGTATTATCCTTTTGTCATTCAATGGCATTTTATTACGTTATAATTATTATGACGATGTTCAAATTGTTCAGATCTAAGCAGTATACCATAAAAGGGTAATCAATTTTAGCTAGCAAATATGATGTTTAGTTTGTTTACATTAATAGTCTACAGTACTGTAATATGAATATCTTTTAATTGGCTTTAGCTAATTATTACCCTTTGTAAAAAGAAACTGACTTGCATGTATACATGCAGAAATGAGTTCACAAAATGTGCGAAGTGCCACAATGGGATATCATTTTCTTGTGTACGTAATATTTGGATGGCCCTTTTTTTTATAAATTATAGATATATGATGTTATATGTAATATGTATACATTATATGTAACGCTTATTTGGGTATTTTCTACTCTGCACCATAGCTACTCATTCTGTATCTCAACGTCTTTGAGTGCAGAGCGTCAAGAGTCGCATGTACCATACATAGAAATGCAGAGACTATGTGGTTCTAATGCGCAATTATAGCATTTTGCAGAGTAGTAAATTTTTACATAGCAGGACACCTACCCTAGCTACCCAATGCTGGAGTCCAGGTCCACCTTATAGGTGGCTGCTAAGGGTTCTGCAGCACTAGTCTTGGGCACACAGTTTTCAAGGAGCCAGCTGCAGTTGTACATTATTATTATATTAGTGGTGATCCGTACCTTGTGGGAGGGGCCATTGGACAACTGGTAATCGCAGCACCCGAGTCCATGTTCCCTTTATACGACCCTGACCCAGTCTCACCTATTTAGGAACTTTTACCTTGGCTCACCTGATCTTAGACTTTCCGATTATCGATCTAAACGCCACCCACCTTAAGAGCTACTCTACATTAACTTTGGTGACAGTCTACGACCTTCTCTTTTTGACAACCCTTCTGACTAGACACAGCGGCTCTTTAATAAACTGATGCCATGCCCTTGGCTTTCGAGTGGCGATTTAGAAATTTGGAGATTATAATTTCGGTTATGATTGCTATATATCTTTATTGTTCACCAAGGCCAAGGTATATTATATAGTAGTTAACTAAGATTTTATTCTCTGCCATAGCTACTCATTATTCAGTATTAAAATATACCTTGGCCACTCAGCAGTGTCAGCACTATAATGTTGCACATGGCATAGTTTTTTCACCAATATTACCAGTATGCCTTAGCCACCAAATACCTTAGCCACTCTATGCATTATAATTATAAAAGACTAAATGAGTGTATTCCTTATTAGTCATCTGCCAAATATCACTTTATTTTAAGAAGTCAATGCCATGCGTGGAAAATTCTTACTACAAATGTTTTCAGTGAGCTATTTTCTGCTTTTGGCAAAACCTGGTTGTTGTATCTTGGCTGCTGGCAGCAAACTTGCATCAAGGGTGAAGGCAACCTGTGAAGGACTTGGCCTATCTTAGTGTCGGCTAGGCGACACAGTCGTTCATT
Source organism: Lumbricus rubellus (assembly GCA_945859605.1). NCBI lineage: Eukaryota > Metazoa > Annelida > Clitellata > Crassiclitellata > Lumbricidae > Lumbricus > Lumbricus rubellus. The sequence continues at coordinate 3,954,749 of OX243814.1, read as the reverse complement.
ATGCACATGTATAATTGCCATTTCTAACACCTTCAGTAGGCAACGTAATCCATTCTTCAGATCCAACATGCATCCCCTATCTTGTGCATTTCAATGCTGATGATTCCTATCGGTTGATCTCAATGATCAGCATGACTCAGTGTCTCTGAAGCTTGTAATAGAATTGCTCATACCTTTTGTGTGCCTTGAATCGGTTCAACTGCTCGAGAGATTAACCTTGTCCTCAAATTCCGTTGCATTTCATATTAAGCAGTTACCCATAATTCCATGAGGTACTGCCTTCATTCTGTATTAAACAGAGAAACTGTCAGCTTCCCCAAGTCAAGTTAATCTTGCACGAATTAAGCGGCCTCCTGAATAAGTTTCTGCAGATGTTGTAAGAAATATTTCTGTTCAAGTTTTTCCACAGTCTGAAGTCATGTCACAAAAAGTCGTCTAAGAAACGTATTTTTTGCATTAATTTCTTCAACATTTTTTCTTCCAAAGCACGTCACTTACCATCCTCTAGATCTCTGCAACCATAGGTGTTCGGAATGTGGATCCGTATTTTATGCTGTAAGCTGATGGGTGCTGATAGTAGGCATGTAGTACCAGACATGCTCTTTTGTAGGAAATTCCTTATTTTGTGTAACTTCTTTTCGCTGATTGGATGCAGATGGTAGACAATTTCGAGTCCTCTTTTGTATTTTCATATTGTACTGCATTCCTCCATGTCTTACTCTCCTTTTTGGCGAAGCCCATCAGATTCATGCATGCCTTGACAAAGTTCTTTTGAACTTTGTCGCAGTATGACTTTTGTCAGGAGATCCTAGCTTCTCAGATGCTTCACTCTTCCACTGTTCAACTGCAGATTGTCATAATGCTAGTTCCACCTGGTTGATAAAACTTAACTGCTAATTTTGATATTGACGAGCATACTACCCCTCCAAAGATGTCTTTCTTTTTAGGAATTTACATCGCAATGTTTCGGAGGTAGGCCTACCTCATTACGACGAATCACTTTTGGGTTTAGGTTTTGGTGATAAACTTCGGTATTGTCTGAAAATAATTATTAAACTTATTTGGCTACGCATGTAATTGATTTTATTTATTATTTATCACTTTTGCTATTGTGCTCCTTCAGGCTCGCTGCTCAGAGGCGCTCCCGACTACAAGCGCGGACACTGCATATATTCCCATACAAAACTTTTTCCAGACCATGTTGTCAACTCAGTTTAGCCAAACATTGCCATTTTTTACAGAAATCATGCACACATTTTTAACCAGTCGACTGGCCTGTAGTAGACTCTACAGTCTCCACACCGAATTCATTTTCTAGGACCCATGTTATATGTATAAAACAAGAAATAAAATAAGATGGAATTAATTGAAGAAACCTGGGCTTATCACTATCTTTAGTTTGTTGTTCACAATCAAACCGCAGCTGGTTACAATCGTTTTGATAACAGTAAGTCGAAAGTGTTTGTAAACAACAGCTGCTGAGTTGAATAATTCCAGGACATTTACATGTATACATAATTTATAAAAATCCGATTATAGCGAGAACTTGGCTTAAAAGTGAGCGAGAATGTCTCCATGTGAATCGAATAAATGCCATCAAACCCATGCATTTTTTAAGAAGCTGCAAGGCACTGTTTATAAATGGGATTCCACGAAAGAATTGGGATTGAACTCCTTCAATCCCTTTCAATTCTCACCCTGAATCAATAAGGCAAGTCCTCAGACATGATAAGCACACCATTTCTTGATGCAAAAAGAAATCAACAGGAAGAAAAATATGATTATGTCATCAAAACTCAGTTGAAGTAATCAAAGTTTAGGGCAAGATTAGTGTCACGATTGAGAGATAATGCGATCAGGACCGTCTCATCTGTGTCATTCCTGCAAAAAACGCAACACAAAACAAATACAAACTAAACCTTTAACAGAAATCTCTCCATTTACCTAAACATCATTACTATTCCCATTTAATTAATAGTCAATAGAATTACCGCTTACAGAGGCAGTGGTATGACCACTTTTGAGGGGAAATGGCATAACGACTTTCAGACACGCTATTCATAGCTTCTTATAGGTGGTGCATGACAAATGCCCTCCACCCATGTGCTTAATTTGAGATCTTTAGGAATGTGAAGTTCATCTGTAAAGAAAGAACACTCAGGCAAATGGAGAAATGAATTATGGGACTTTGTTTAATTCGATTGGTGAGAGTTGGTTAAATTTACATCCTTAGACTTGCTTGACCTCTATGGAATGACTTGTCCTCAGCTTAGATCGGCTGGCATAAGAGGAATAGCTAGTTGACCTACTTAAACTTGTTTGATCTATATGAAATGGTTGGTTGACCTGCTTACTACGTGTGCTTAGACTGGTTGACCTATCAAACACGGATAGGTGACCCACTCCGATCATTGAAATACTAAAGAGTGGTTGACTTTCTGAGGCGGCTATAATGTAATCTTCGCATTTGTCCGTTGAATTATCCTTTTCCAGAAGATGTGGCTTCAGTGTGGAATGAGCTTTCTAAAGAAACATCATCATCATCGTAATTGAAGAATTATATACCACCACCCAAACACCAGCTTGCCATTCTTTGCAGTTTTTATCAACTCCAGGGCTACTCGCCTGTGGATCTGGCTTTCTGTCATTGAAGATGTTGGCAAGCCTCCATACAGATGATATTCCGTTCGTATCACCACTCAAGTGTAATGCTCCTGTATTAAAAGGATCAGGATGACACTAAAAAAATTGGTAGGGTAGTCAAGAGTCAGTAACGAAGAATGGCTACTTGGCAAGGATCATGTGAAAATGAGGTTGAACAATTTCATTTGTTGATCACTAGATCTCCGTCCATTAATTTATTCATCTATGATCTTTGCAGTCATACATAATGTTCATCTCGTCATTAGAGTTTGACTGCGAATGTACTCAGCAAATATAATTTTGTACTTAGTCTAAATCTGTTGACCATATTAATTTATTCCCGATACACTAGTCTTCAAGTCATGTAGGAGGAGGCTAATTGACAAATGTATCATTTCTCAAAGGTGTCACACAGTTAAGGAAATAACAGGCTTCTCATGTTCTGAATTTTATATTAAGTTCCAGTTTCTGTTCGCAAACGCCATCAAAGTAATGCATGTTTTAAGAAGCTGTGAGGCACTGTGATGCCACATAAGTTATATAACATACATAAGACGATCGCAAGCCCTCAAATACTTTAGTCGAATAATTATTGCAAAGTGGCTGAGAGTTTGCCCGTAGTGTCTCGTGAGCTCTCTGTTGAAAGCTGTTCTTTCGCCATTTCAGTACCGGTCTTCAAGATTCATCTTTACAACAACCACCGCATATCTTATGCACACATCTGTTACAGTATTAGTTGCACTGACGTTTTCAAGTTCGGTTTTCAGCACTATCCATATCCGCAGCTGACATAGGCGCTCTTTAATTTTCTTTACCGGTACTTTAACTATAATGACTCATAATTATGTCCCCTGCGATACTCAACGTCTTTTAGCCTTTGGATAGGAGGACATGGTTCACTTCTTTTGAGAGCAAATGTTTATATCCTATGGCAAGAAAGTTGGATTAGATAGAACCAGCGCGGTTTGTTCTAGATAAGGGCTGTAATAGTGTCACAAATTCAAAAGCATGAAATCCGTTCGCTTGAACAGTTTTTTTGACAAGACGAATACATAGATTATTTCTCAGTGAGATGCTTCTACTTTTAAACCTTTACAGAGAAACTACGATAATCATCCTCATCTTTTTGCTGCTGAAACCGTATTGGATATATCATGCATGCAGGCTCTAGATTGTTAGAGAAGTCTATCTTTGGTAAGCGAGCAGGGCTACATTGACAGTTCCTAATGGCTTAATCAGTGCCCTTTGCTCCATACCCTGCAGTCGCGATACAACGGGTGCCATGATCGAGTTAATGTGAGTGACGTGGGCCAGATGGCCAGAGTTACATCACATGTCGTAGTCTAAGGCCAAAACTGAAAATGTATGCCAGCTCTAGGAGCTCTAGCTTGGTAATTACAACTGTAGCCATTAGCTGTTATTGCAAATTAGTGTAGCGTCACTTCCAGGTAGTCTCTGTATAGGGCTTTCTGGCTATAGTAATGAATATAAGTATTCAATTGTTTGTGAAGAAAAGAAAAGCTTTAACATTTTACAGTATTGTTTTGAAAGTATAGCATATATATATGCCGTTAGTTGATTCATTTAGTAATATTTTATTTGAGGAAAAATTATCAGGGAGCACTAAACGTTTACATTATCTATTCTTTAAAGCTCACTCATGGCACACTACACGTTTGGTGGTAGCCAGTCATTGGACATGAACTTGTGACTTTCCAGTACCGCTTAAAGTACTACATGGACTCAGCGTTGCTTTTGAGGAACTCAACAACATCAAAGCATACTGCATCAACTCATTGGTGTTTGTTCGCCCTATATTCATCATCTGTTGATCGTATCTTCTAAGAGGATTGATGCGATCTGCGAATGTCAGCTCCACAAAGATCTAAGGATCAACTGCTGCCATCTTCATGTAAAACTTCTCACTTTCGGCAATCTTCTCTTCTTACATCTTACATATTCTCTTCCCTGGCCGAGCCCTCCGACTAAGTTGAAATCGGCACCCATTTTTTCAGAGGCAATACGTGTCCAGAGATTTCCATAATTTCTTGAGTGACCATCGTCTCCAGCTCAGATGTGTCACTGTTCGGTTCCAATGATTTGTTAGTGAGCACTGCATCAGATTCATTCTGCTTTTAATTTGTATTCCATGAAAAGGAATTTTAATGCTTTCCAGTGCACTGGTTTAGAACAAACAGCACTTGCCACAGTCTCAAACTCAAGTAGATTCGATGCCAGAATTCAAACAGCGAATCAATGTCAAACAATCACACAAACCTAAATAATTATACAGTAAATCACACCAGAGTACGTCATACTGACCAGAAATGAACAGCAAATCACTAGAGACAATGCAAACGAATCCCTGAGTGGCATTTTTCAATTATTATTATTTATTGTATTTATTAAGAGCCACAATCTAATGATGAATGCATCAATTAATTTAGCATTTAAAAAAATTTTCAATAAGGACTTCCTCCAGGTCAACACAGTGAACGTCTCACGTGAGAATGACTGAACCTGTACTCTTTGTGTTGCAAGACGGCTGCTGTAACCAGTTGGCTACTGACCCCTCAAGTATTTCCAAGAACCAAAGAGCATTGGTACGTACCGCTGTTGTCACGAGAGAACAATTCCTGGATCTGATCTGCCACGGAAATCATCTCAGCTTCAGAGAACTTGAATTCTGGTTTCTTGCTGGGAAGATATGTTTCAATTCTCTAAAAAATAGCAACCATTCATACTATTTTAATTTCATGCTATTTTAATTTCATGCTATTTTATTTTTCATGCTATTTTAATTGAACATCAAGGATAGAAACAAATTATGCTGAGAAACATAGAGAGACAGACACACAGACGGACATGCAGACAGATTGATGCAGACAGACAATCAGACTGACAAACACACAGACAGACATGCAGACATATTGATGAAGACAGCCTGACACACAGAGGGAAATGCAAAATGACAAACAAACACAAAGACAGAATGATAGTGAAACAGATTGACAGACACATAAATGGAGACAGATAATATGACAACTAAAATATTTCTTCAAGGATCAAATCGTAATCTCTGACCTTGGACTTTGGCTGAAACTCTGAAACTGTCAAAGCAGCCAAGACCTCATTGATTCTTACATGTGTAAAATCCTGAACAACAGTAAAAAAGTAATTAAATTAAAAATAGACCGAAAATTCTAACTTACCCACGCAATCCCTTATTAAAATAAGAAAATAGGGAAGCCCAATACACAATTGAGCCATTAAAAAATATCTTTTTCCACAGGTGTATCCATGTTTTTCTAACGTTCTACTGTATCTGTCCTCCACCCATACCTCAATCCCTCGTCCTGTCTGTCCTTTGTCTTTCCCTCCCTTTGATCTAACCCATTGCCGTCCCTTATTTCCAGATTGGATATCATGATTTTCCTCCATATTTTCCTGCTCTTAGGAATGATCTCCATCCCCTCCTCTTCAAGTGTTTCCATTAATATATGTTGCTACATCTCTGTCTGTCATCAAATGCTATTTTTTTCTAACTGATGACTCACACTGTAGGCACTACTGAATGGTCACTGCTGCTAGCGGCTTTACATAAATTTCAAATTACATCACATTATTTTAAATTCACTGTAATTAGTTCAGCAGCCTACAATAAGTAATGGTTTTTCACCAGAATTACAGGTGATGGAAACTTTGAATATGATCTCGAAATGCATAAATCTGAATTAATCTCGACCAACTTACCCTGTAATAAATAAGGAATCTGGTTGACTTCGGCAGAAAGTCGTGCATAAGTCCTCCTGATGAAGTCAAGATGACTACAAGAAAACCAAGAGATAAATCATAGAAATCATCTTTCAGAGTTAAAAAGTAAATTAACTTAATATTTATGCTGATTTAAAAGATAAAGACGAGTAATGAATTGAGTCAGATTACAATTAAGATGAGGATTCAACTGATCAAGATAGAAATGATTCAGATTATGATTCAGATGAGGATTCAACTGATCAAGATTGAAATGATTCAGATTAAGATGAGGATTCAACTGATCAAAATTGAAATGATTCAGATTACAATTAAGATGAGGATTCAACTGATCAAGATTTAAATTATTCAGATTACAATTAAGATGAGGATTCAACTGATCAAGATAGAAATGATTCAGATTATGATTCAGATGAGGATTCAACTGATCAAGATTGAAATGATTAAAATTAAGATGAGGATTCAACTGATAAAAATTGAAATGATTCAGATTACGATTAAGATGAGGATTCAACTGATCAAGATTTAAATTATTCAGATCACGATTAAGATTAGGATTCTGCCCAAAAATTATGGTGATTATGCGTAAAGATTAAAGAGGTTGATTAAAGATCATGATTAAGAGGTTGTATGAGTGACTCACGTTTTATTCGTTTCGTCGTACACCAACGGATGTGGGCAGCGCTTAGGACTTTCCCAGGACATCACTGTAACCAACTTGGATTTAATGAAAACGTAGGGTTAATGAAGAAAACCTACAAAACAAGAATATTAATCAGAATATTAATCTATTACCAGCCAATCAGCAAAAAGGACATGGCATCAAATATCTTCACACACACACACACACACGCACGTAAACATACAACTTTCCTCTGTCTCTGTCTGTCTTGGTCTGTCTGTCTGTGGTCTGTCCAAACTGCTCTGCCAGTAGCTGGCTATTTTAATCCTTAGGCTAGCCACTATTTATTATAGCGTTACATCCATAACAACCGCTTTCATATACAAGGATAACACTTTACCATTGACCTACACATCCACTCTCATCATATTAAAGTCTTAAGGGCAGGCAAAGTCTTGTTTTTATAAATTAATTTCCAAACTAATGCAGAAAATCGCTTAAAGTGATCAAATAGAAACAACAGAAATGCAAGCAAAATGAGCCAGATGGAAATCTAGTTGCTTATAATGAGTAATGACGATAGTGCTAATTTCACGTCGAAAATTGACACCCATTTTTAACAACTACATTATGTTTTTTAGCAAATTTCTCTGCACAACTGCATCACCTGGCAGAGTCTAACAAAATGCAAATTGAAATTGAGAGTTTGAGACATTAATGAAAATTACCCCATCTTCCTAATTTCCTGCATTGCATTTTCAACCTCTTGCTAACAAAATTAACTGTAACGAATGTGTTGTGCCCTCTGCTGCCTGGAGCGATATCTGCAGGCTCCCATCGCCTAATGCACCAAACTCAAGCCATAATCAGATGCTGTTGTTGATGACATAAAAAAGAAATGAATGAAGAGGATGCCATCTTCACTTACTTCCGTCTGGCATCTTCTTATCAAGAGGACAATCGTGAAGCAACTCTTTTGCCTGAAACACAGAGAAAATGATTGAAATGTTTTCAACATCAAGATGCTTGAGTTACTTTTTAAGTGCATTCTAAGCTTGGAACACTGCAGCCGAATGGTTAGAGTGGTTGCTGAGTGGTTGCTTGGTAAAACGGAGTGAACTTCGTTCCTGTGCATAGCACTACAAATTTAGGGGTTTCCATTTTTGGAGGGGTTTCCAATAGACATGGTCACAAAATACAAAGACAACACACAGAATGAGTTTAAAAATTGGAAAATACACATTTTGGGTGGTTTTAATAAGAAAAACCTGCTCTAAAGACGCCCATGTAATTTAGTTTGATCATTCTCTCCCGAGATGACTACTGTGTAGGGACCTTGAGCAAGTCCTTCACTCACAATTGCTCAGCTGCAGAATGTGACCTCCTCCACTGCCCATACTAAAGAAGAGCCAGTACAAGTCTGGATAAAGGAGGAAAATGATGTCCAAGGCCAATAGACCATGGCATACATAAGATGTTGTTAAACACTGGCAAAGCAACAGTTGAGCTAAAGTGACAGCGAATAATGCACTCACTCCATGATTGAATAACTTCTCGAATTTCATTCGACCGGCTGCGATGCACCCTTCTGTTGAAACGGGATGTTGAAACAACACCTTACTCGCCGTTATTGTGTTCTCCAGTGGAACGCCCATCTGCAGGCTCTGACCATTCATAAAAACAAACAGCACAAGTATGAGAATACAAAGTGAATAACACAAACCCGCTTTAGACAGAACATTAAATTGACCTCTACTGCCCTCAGGTGTAGGTACTTTTCATCTGCTTTAGCAAGCAAGGATTCATTTTCAAACTTCGACCGACATGGGAATAGCTGCAATTGGACCATCCACTGGTGGCTGAGGAACAAACAATGATCGTCTTAGTGATAGAAATCTAGGTTTAACTGTGACCTATAGAAGGTAGTGATTGAATTTATTGATGATTACTTTCATTAGGTTTCCTCTAAACTTATGATGAGTAATGACGATAGTGCTAATTTCTTATTATTTTGCCTCTCCACGTGGAAAATTGACACCCATTTTCAACCACTACATTTTTGGCTTTGTAACAAATTTCTCTGCACTACAGTCTAACGATATGCAGACTGAAATTGAGACTTTAATGACCCCATCTTCTTAATTTCCTGCATTGCATTTTAAATTAACTGCACCGAATGTGTTGTACCCTCTGCTGTCTGGAGCGATATATGCAGGCTTCCATCGTCTGATGCACCAAGCTCAAGTCATAATCAGATGCTGTTGTTGATGACATAAAAAAGAAATGAATGAAGAGGATGCCATCTTCACTTACTTCCGTCTGGGATCTTCTTATCAAGAAGACAATCGTGAAGCAACTGCTTTGCCTGAAACACAAATAAAATGATTGAAATGTTTCAACATCAAGATGCATGAGTTACTGTCAATGCATTATAAGCATGGAACACTGCAGCCAAATGGCTAGAGCAGTTGCCTGGTAAAACTAAGTGAACTTAGTTGCACAGAGAGAAAAATTTGGGCATTTTCCATTTTTGGAGTGGTTTCCATTCAGTATGGCCACAAATACCCATACAGCACACAGAATAAGTTTAAACATTTATGAAATTGATCAGTTTGGGGAATTTGAACCCGGAAAACCTGTCCTAAAACCCGAAAACCTGCCCAAAATGCACCCAGGAATACTGGTCTTATCCTTCTCTCCTGAGGCGGTTATTCTATAGGGACCTTAAGCTAACCCTTCACTCACAATTGCTCAGCAAGATGCTAGTTAATTAGATAGTGACGTTTAAGAGATGCCAAAAAATGAAAAAGCGATTGTAGCGCTTTCCTCTGAGCTCTACAGAGCAAGAAAAGCAGTATTTGTGGTTTACATACCAAGGTTTACTTTCGGTCCTACTTTTACTTTTGGCCCCATTATGCAGGTCTCAAATGAGTCTTCTGTATTTCCACTAACTATACATGTACCTTCTTCCAGAATCACTTGAATGAAAAATACAGCACATAAACCAGAATCATACAATCCATATTGGTTGCTAATATGCATCCGGTTTCGAGACATTCTGAAGCAGTGAGCACAGAGTATCTTGCTCTTCATCATCCAAAAATCTCATTTGACTTCTTCGCAATCAGTAAATTACAAGATCCATTGATCAGTCAAGCACTTGATTGACTTATCAGTCAGCTAATGTGCCTACTCCACCACTGAACTCACCGATTGGTTGAAAAACTTCTCAAATTTTAGTCGAGCAGCTGCGACGCAGCATTCTGTCGAGATGGGACGGTTTGTTGTCATCCTTGTCACTACGCTTGCGTTTTCCAAAGCCGATCCGTTCTTCAGGTGCTGGCCATTGAGAAAAAATCAATAACACCAAACAAATAGCCCACTCACTAACACTCACCCACTTTATAATTACACCAGCGCCGAGTAGTTCTGTATATTGAACTTGGGTAAATGTGGGGCATTTGGGTGGGGATGTGGTTCTTCCTGTTCAAACCACCCAGAAATTTCCGATATTTCTTAAGCAATTTTGTGTATTTCAGCCCTCCACACCACCCTTCCCCCCAATGGATTGTTTTTCCGGCAACACAATGACGGGAATAATTGTGATTGGATCACCCACAGGTGGCTGTGAGACAAAACAATGACCGTATTTAGATGAGTTTTTTGGAAGCCATGGAGGAAACTTTGGAGAAGGTGGCGAATGAAGGAACAAATGAACAGAGTTTGTAGGAATACTATTTCTCGTTCGCTTTCAGAAATTAAACCGATCTTTACTTGGTGACTGACTAACTGCACCACCAACTTTCTGTGTGACCGTGCGCAAGTTAAAATATTCTGAATAATAATAATTTTTACTACTACTAATAATAATAACAGAAATTTAGGCCTACTAATAAATAATTTCATTTAAGAGATTCACATAGCGCGTCTTCCAGAGTATCCCCTCCGTGCTCCCGACCCAACCCTCTCAAAATCTCTCGTCAGTGTTCTCCGGTTCTTTGAAAAACAGCGGTTCGTTTTTCCGTTTCAATGCTTTTTGCTTTCTTTCGATCAAATCAGTTAACTATTAAGCACCTGCAAGCGTAAATGGTGCAGTTTTGACTATTTCTTTATTATTTTAAAATAACTTTATTATTTCATTATATTGCATTTTCCCTACTTTTAAGCGTTAATCCAATGGCTGTCTATTTGAGGTGTCTAAAATCCTCACGGTCGACCATGCAGTCTGAAATTATGCAACCGTTTCCATGGAGATCATTCATGTTCTACGAAATAACCAGGGCAACCGTTTAAATAGAGATCGTCTGCAAAGGCTCACTTTGATAGCGTCTGACTGTTGAGCTTTGTTGTAGTAAGTCTGTGGCCTCCACTGATGCAAAGTCAATGAATGGTCGATGAGTGGCTAAACATCGACTGAAATCGAAATTACAAAGCAACTTATGAAGTGCATATATTAAACAAGAGAAAGCAATTTTACTACAAAAGCACTGAGCTTTGTATAAAGTCTTAATAAAACCGCAACAACAGTTAGGCATATAATTATAAACATAAGCTTTCGGAAGCAGCCGATTTCTGACTCATGCTTCTTCTGGTCAGAAAGCAAGTCCATTCCTAGCCACGATGGTTGTTTTCCCTCTATAAGAGGGAAATCGTGAAGCACATGAATTACTATGAATTAAATTTCAAGTAAGTAAATCAATTAATGAAAAACATGAAACTAAATTTCCAAGTAAATTTTTACATAAATATGCGATGTCATATAGGCCTATAGTACGATATAATTAATAATAATCAAATATAATGATGATGCATTGATGTTGAACTGAGTCAAATAAATGAATTGAAATGGACCGACTTAAAACGAATTAAACTAACAAATAAATTAGTCATGTGAGTAAAAAATGGAAAAATATCTTTGAATTGATTTTAATCTAATCACTTCATTAAAATTAACTAAAGTGAAATTAATTCAACTATCATTAATCACTTATAGGTAAAGAATTGGAAGAAGTAAAATATATACACCTTTAAATTCATTTTACCTTAATTGGTTCATTTAAGTTAATTAAATTGAAATAAAATAAACTCAAAAGAATTATTCAAAAGTAACGATATGAAAAAATAAATTATCTACATCTTTATAAAAAAAAGAAGATTGATCATGGTCCTAGTGCAAAATTTAGCATTTATTGTGTTAAAAGTGCCATCTTTCCAAGGTCATAAACGATTGATAATGATCATAGTGCAAATTAGCCTTTAATCGCCTCTAGAATGTTCCCAACAACTAAGATAATCACCCCAACAGAAAAGTCTTCATCAAGTGGTTTCCTGCAAATAATATAGGAAATATTTTCAAACTGACGAGGATTGATTTCCAAGACGGAGGCAGCCGTTGTCATAGTCTTTGGAGTCTAATACACAAAATGACAATGATCACAGAGATTGTCACGATCATACAGATATTATGATCAAAGAGATCACATGCAAAGGCTCACTTGGATAGCGTCCGACTCTGTTGTGCTTCGCTGGAGAAAGCTTGTGGCTTCCAATGTCGCACAGTCTATACATGGTCGTTGGTTTGCTAAACATCGACTGAAATCGAAATTACAAAGCAACTTATGAAGTGCATCTATTAAACAAGAAAAAGCAATTTTACTACAAATCACTGAGGCTTTATATAAAGTCTTAATAAAACAGCAACAACAGTTAGGCATAAATTATAATTATAAACATAAGCTTTCGGAAGCAGACGAAAGACAAAGAGACACCCTGAGATAATATCATATAGATCATGTTGACCAAAGATATCAGATTACAAAGATATGCTAGTATCATGATATCATTAGATAATATGCAATATATTGATCATGCAGAAAAACTGCAGATATGCAGATACTATTATATAACACGATCATTGGCTTTAGGATTGAAATGAGTCATTACAATAATTTGAAACCAGAATCAAGAAATTGAACACTGCAGCCGATTGATTATGGCTGTTGCCTTGTATAACGGAGTGAACTTCGTAGCATGACCAGAAAATGTTTCGGGATTTCCATTTTAGGGAGGGGTTTCCGATGGATATAGTGGCAAAGTACACAGACAACATACATAATGAAACCAGAAAATCTGCCCTAAATAGGCCTACCTATTGTGATCAGCGCGAATAAGAATTTATACAGATGTTTGTCAAATTTTCTGCTGGGGACTTCTTGGCTGCGCTCGAAGTATTTTAACGACATCCCTTAATCGAATCATTTTCGGAATAACCGTGTATACAGTATAATAAGGAAATTTTTCTCATCATATCGATTCCGTCGCTCAAGGCCCTCGATGGCAGCAGGATACTGCTATATTTCCATGCAGATATTTTTATCACATGGTATGAAAATGGGAAATGAAAGAATTAGCTCAACTGCTTCGTGAACATATAATTTAGGCCTATTACTTGCAATCTCCATTAGATCGAATCCATTATCGTGACTGTTTTGAGAGGACAAGTAGGCTAATTCAGTTGCTCTGTCAGCAGCTGTCTCTTTTTTGAACAGCCAGACTGAACCCATGATCTTCCTCCTCTTCCTCGTTTTCTAGGAATTGCTCTGCGTCACATAGGAGTTTTTTCAACTGCTTATAGAGAAATCACTTAGGTCAGCAAACGCCGACAGTTCTGCGTGGCTCTGTAGATGGCCTTATATCCATGTCCTGTAGTCGTAAGGCGGTTGGTATAATTGAATTAGATGTGTTCTTGACGTTCGATAGAAGGTCAACTCAATAGGTAGGTTACGTCGTAGGCCTATGTAAGAGCCGGCGACTGCTGTTAATGCAGTTGCCGTTGCTTTTTCGGCGGCAGCATCTGAGACGTTTCTTTATCAATCTGCTGTATTTTGTAACTTCATTCTCCTGAAAATGTCTATAATTAAACTTATTTTTACTCTGACACTTAGTGTGACTTTACACTGTAAAAGCGCGTTGTGGCATTGATTTATGATATTGAATTTTTATTGATCAATATCATTAGACCCACATTAATTTTGTAATCATACCACTCGAAAGCCAAACGCAGAGCATCAGCTTTTTCGAGTAGGCCAAAAGGGTTGCCCAAATATTAGTCCAATGGAGATCGGAGTTCGACTTCCAGAGAGTCAGGATATATGTTAAGGCGAGTCACTTGAAAGCAAAGCTCAGGCCACCCGCTTCCATGTAGGTCTCTGGCAAGAGCTGACTTCAATTGTAGGCCTTATTGTAGTTGATAGCGTAGCATAAAGAGAAACTAACAAAGGTAGGCATACTCAATAAACCATAGCATGAAATGTGACAAGTTCATTAAGAATACACGTTGAGCAGTAGGGCCTACGTTTACAAGATGTGTTCGCACATCTAATGCTTCCCACTGTCTTTGTAGATTCAATTCTTTTTAGGCCTATGAATTGTTACTGTTCTCCATGCACTGCGATGTTTAGGCTACAACAGTTGTATTTACTGATCTGAAATGATTTTTGAAGTGATAAAGAATTCTATGTTATGCTGTGTTAAACTGGCCAATTATAAACTGTTTAGGCGATGCCAGTAATCGAAACGATATAGGCGAATCTGTCGTAAGTTTGATTTGTCTTTTTGCTCATTCAATAAACAGGTTCAATCTATCAGTCAGATAACTGTTTGAAAGCTGTATTATATATAAATGTAGTAAAAAACTGGCTTATAAACCGGGACTCGATTGTATCAAGTTTTAGAACTTCTGACATCAAAATTAATTCTTGCAATAACTTGTACTTTTTTCTGTATAATGTGTTTGAACAATTGTAAATGCATTTCATATATATTTTGTTGAATGATTATTCCTACTTAAATTTGCAATGCATGCACGGTAATATGCGGATAATCAACGAGTGGAGAAGATTATTAATTGCCTATTATCGCCTCTCCATCGTGAAATACCCTAGTTATTATTTTTTAAGTAATGTATGTTGGATAAACTTAGACCCGTTACCTAGGTAAGACTAATTATGTATGATATATTGTGCAGATCCGTGAGGAAAAATTTAATTGAGTCTTCTATTCACCTTTATTGAAAGGCAATTTTTATTAACCATGTTAACGCGGCCCGTTTTTGCGGTTTCCAAATCTACCATATTATATAGTTATCATAATAATTATTTCACATGTGTTTCAATTTAATTTAGTTTGTATATAGTTTTGTACTGATTATGTTGCTTTATAAACTGTCAATTATTGGTCAGTACCACATGTAACAACTAACAACATTTCTTTGGTTTCAACAGATTATTGTTGCTTATAACTGTGTGACATTGGATCGTCGACTGAAATGCAATTGTAGGCCTACATTAGGGACCAGGCTGATATATAAGCTTGTAGCTTTTTGGGGCTTCCTGTTGCTCAGAGACTGTTCTGTATCCACCACCGGTTCTTGTGTTCTCTTTTGTTTCTTTCGTGCAATAAATAAATAAATGGAAGGAGCACATAGGCCTACTTATCCTCTTTACTAAAATCGCTGGAGTTATTCTATTCCATACCTCTCGCCAAATGCCCCTGAGGGTGCGAGATATAATTGTCATTTTCACTGGTTTGCCAATATTTCACCTATTTTAGTTTTATTTGGGCATAAATCTAACATACAGAGACTGATTGTTTTACAGAAGAGATCTACCTGAGTCGGGGTGCTACAACTCGTAGGCCTAACACCAGACGACTATTCAATAAGCTTGGTCTGCTAGCAGTCACTCAAATCAGGACCATTTCAGTTATATTTATCGCTACAAAAAAATAACCATCTCTCGATCGTATAATTAATTAAATACACTAACATAGGCCTATGCAATTACCATCTGAAGAAATTTTAATTAGGCCTAAGCATGACGTCTTTAATGACTACCATGGAAACTAGCATTGTATTACGTAGTAGTCTACAACAGGATAAGACTAGTAGCTGTTATGATTCAGTGTTGTGAAGCACGTCTACCATTAAGCAGACTTCAGCCAATGGCAACGCCTAGGCCTTTTTCCCAGCAGAGATAGGTGATAGATTATGCCAGGGGTTCTCAAACTTTATTTTTATTGTACCCCCAAGTAAAAAAATCGAATGGTGGCGTACCCCCAGCAAAGTAAGATTAGAAACAAAATGCCATTGCCTAGTCACCATTGCAGTGACAACTAAAAAGTCCTTTGAATCATTGTATGGTGTGGCCTATTAGAGTCTTATTGCCTACATACTCCCTTACAGGGAGAAAAATTGAAAATATGCAAAGTTGTAATCATGCAAACGATGCAATCATATCAACAAAAAGGGGAAATTGGCCTATAATCCCTGTAAGAAAGAGCTGCTGCTAACCTATAGCGTTATATTGCTGCGTGCTTGTTTTGACTAGCAGAGATTTTTTTTAATTATCTGGTTTAATATTTGTCAATTTCAAACTCAAATTTAGCCCATATTTTTTTGATAGCAAGAATATACGGTTTAAAAACTAGTTTCAAACAGATATAATTATAATTATATGACGTGCTGAAAGATCATGACGATGATGCTACATGAAGTAACGTTAAAAATCATTGCTAATCAAGGAAAAATGGACACAAAGTCCATAAACTCAAAGAAAAATTTATATTTATGGAAATTTTCGCGTACCTTTTACCGGCGCCTGGCGTAGGCCTACCCATAGGCGTACGAGGCGGGGGTGCAGGGGGGCAATTGCCCCCCCCCCCAAATTCGGGCAAGTTTGGTGGTTTTTTCGGGCAAAACAGACCCAAACGACTAAAAAAGAAGAAGAAAAAAAGGTCGTCAAGTTTCGGGCAAGTCTGGTTTTTCGGGCAAAAATAGTCGCTTTTTCGCCGGAAAAATTTTTCGGGCAGAAGTTCAATCTTTGCCCCCCCCCCACTTCTGAAACCTCCCGTACGCCTATGGGCCTACCCCTTGGGGTACGCGTACCACAGTTTGAGAATCCCTGGATTATGCTATATGAAGCACTGCTAGCTAGAAGGAACTAAAACGCTTAGAGTTTTTCAACTGTCTTACAATGATAATTACTCTAATGCCAATGGAGACGTGTCCGTGGTCAGTTATACGGTACACTAGACATGGAGGTACATGTAGATCCGTGGACACTAGGCCCACGTCGATTTAGGTCACTCGTGCGTAGTCCCTTCAGGCACTGCGCACATTAAGAGTTCTTTTACACCGATAGTACCAATCCGGGATGAAGCGCATATAAGAGTACTTTACGGTCTGATTCAAAATATACATTTACGAATCTCATAAAAACAGGTCCATGATTATTCACAGACAGTTGCATAGAACGGACTACTGGCTTGAACATTATTCCCACGGATTCGTTGAATCTGCAACACTGTCCAAAGTCTAGGGTATCGACAAGAAAACAAGGGGTCAGCCGTTGAACCGTGATGAATAAAAATTGTCGGTGAATTTGGGCTTCAAATCTTCATCTAACCCTACGGTGAAATGCGGGATGTCAGTCCTATAGGCTCTCTGACTTTTTTCCTTCTGTTCAAATGCTAATCTATAGGGCCTAGCAACACAAAAATTATCTAGCCTACGCGCTGCATGAGAAACTATTAGGCCTAGGCTGCTTAGTATTGATCTGTACAAAAGACATTATTCTGTAGATGTATAGGCCTACATAAAAAGCGTATAAAAAGACACATTCCACGTTGGCTACAAAACCTACTTAACACTTAGCCTACTTCAAACCCACTGATAGAAAACTAGAGTGATAAGAATAATAAGAATAAAACGTGATAGGCTACATGCCTTTAACAGAAATAGGTCCTATGGCTACTTGTGTGTAATGTGTGGCCTGGTTAGCTGATTAAATAACAATGAGGAACTACTTAAATTTAGTCTATCTTAGACGAACAAATAATAATAATAAATTTAATTATAAATTTTACTCGTACAAAAGTTCGAAGGAAGCGCTTTTGAGTTTGACGCGATCGCTTGCAATGGTGTATCGCACGAAAGCAGAAGAGTGGCGTACAGAAGGCGGAGATGGTTAAAAGGCGAGCTACCTCGTTCGTAGGCTTATAAGGTAGCAGAGGTGGCCGCGAAAGCGATTCAATTTGTTTCAGTTGTTGCTGGATGTGTCTAACTTAGGCTAACTTTCCTTGAACAAAGCGCTTCCGCATTGGCATATTATGCTTGTTCAATGTCAGACGTAACAGTAGTAAGACAACAATAGCTTTAAAACAATGCATTATTACTACATGTATCTCCATGGTAGCCATGCCTAAAACGTCATATTTATAAGGCTTTTACATGCAGGTCCTATAATTTTATTAAACCAACAACTATTATTATGGCGCCAGTGTTAAATGATCACGCTATGAGTCTATTTCACCATAATTTTATCAAGAATCATCGCCGATGAAACTGGCGTTCGCAGTGATTCTCTTCTATGACCAATGTCCATAGCCTACTACTCAGAGAATTCTCCTGAGACAAGACTTATATGTAGTCTCAAGGAATAGATATTAGATAAGTACTTGTATGTTGCTCGCAGGGATCTGTTAGGTGAACGCAACCTTTGCAGTAGGAACCTTTTCCAGATAGGGTTCCGGTTAAATCCAGGGTTAGCAGCTGAAAAACGCAACAAAGAAAAATGGCTCAGTTATAATTGTTAATTTTTAGCCCATGGTGATTGCGAATTCATGCAAAGATCGCAAATTGTAGAAAATTCTTTCTCGCAATCTTTCTTCTGCCTTAGCTCTTCTTAAAAACCTGATGTTTTTCTTTTAAATTTCAATCATCGAGAATGTGAAAGTGCGCAAATTATGTCCTCGATCACTGGTAGGTTATTTTGACAGTGCAGGCATTTTCGGCAACCGTTCATTACACAAACATCTGAATAAAACGATAGAGACAATGAAGACACTGATGGAACTCAAACAATCTAAGCGAACGATAGCATTGAAGAATTTAGATATGTGAACCAGTTTTAGATTTGATAGTTGAACTCTGTCGGCACTCCTTTCAAACTCTACGATGATCCAATTCTTAACCTAACTGAACCTTGCTGTTGTCAGAGCTGGGGCTAAACAGACACGGTTATTGCCCAACAGATTGGAACGCTGTCCATAAGCACAAGTAAGATATCGGTTTTGTAAAAGGACAAACAAATGTTCTTACTTAGCCTACTTGCATGTAGTTGCAGATTTATCTTATTAGTAACCTGTTTAATAACGCTTGAGAGCCGTTTCAGTAGCCTATAATTATTTTCATATTTCAATACTTTTAATTTCATTACGCAATTTACGCTTAAGTGTCATATCGTTTCATATTATAAATGTTTATCTTTACTAGCGGTAGGCCTAATTACGGCATTTCTCTTTCATTCTTAGTTAATAAAATGCAGTGACCATTGACCAACCGTCCGGTGATCAACCGTCTGGTGATCATTCGTCCGCGCACCGGGAAAAACAGTCGTATTACACACTGGTCTACAATAATGAGCGAAAACAAACTATCCAAATGGTCTTTTAGCTTAGTTCCAAATGCAGAATAGTTAGGCCTATGGGTTCGCGTGCATTCCATGCCTCTGCTCCAACGGAATGGAACCGACTTTAGCTCACGCTTCGTAGCTCAACTTCCGCACCTTCACAAATCGGCTCAAAGGCTTAATATTTCACACTGACTTACATTTAAGTAGGCTACATGGATATCTACATGTAACTCCATCTATCTCCGACGGCTGACTATCCGCGGCACTCCACACCTCAGACTCACATGTCGGGGTGACCCTGCGGGCATTAAAAGTTTAATTAATAATGATAACCATAATATTTCATTTTAACCCTTATAGGGTAACCGGGGGGTAAAAAATAACCCCCAGCCTACTTTTTATCGTATACTTTTTTTGAATAAAAGAAAATAGACTTGTGCTTTTGTGACTTTTCCTAAATATGTTTTTTCTTCACAATGTCGTTTTTAGCTGTGCCAAATTGCGCTGCCACCTAGCGGCAGACTAGTGTGAAAAGTAAGGTTTCATATTCCAGTACTGGATAAATCATTTCTACACTATGTAGATGTAAGCATAGTAGTTGATAGAACTGAATTGTTGGAGATATGTGGTTCTTGTATTTTTGCATAATTATGAATTAGCCATTCTTTGCTGTATGGTTTCTATTTCAGGTTGCATTATATTAGTGTAGATTACTTAGGCTACTTTTGCATAAAGCTATCGAAAGAAATAGGTGATTACAACGCCACAAAAGGCGCCGTGGACTCATTCGATCAGGAAACAAAGGGATATACTTGCAGTTACAGGACCTGAAGATGGCCTCTTCTATTTCTTGGTTGATGCAGCAGCGCTCAACGCATAATATCATAATTATAGAAGTTGCAGAATCCAACATGGCGAGATCACGCGCATTCAGTTGGCCTACGTTTGGACAAGCGCCGTGTGTTCCTGCTGGAAGTTGGTCATGAGCTAATCAGACTGCTTTTAATCACGAGTCATCATTTTAATTCAAGATTTGTTACTCATTAAGTTCAACAATGTCCTTGTCTATCATATAAATTAAACAGGACCGAAATTGGTTAAGCATTTCCCTAGATTTGACGAAAATAAATTGGGGGTATTTTTTTACCCCCCGGTTACCAACAACTGTAACCGAAAAAGGGTTACCCTATAAGGGTTAAAAAATATTGTTAAGCAATTCAGTTTATAATTATTTATCAAATTCCGCTTCTATTTAATTAAATATTATTGTCCTCATTCCCACTTAGCCTATATTCTTGCTTTAGGCCTATCTTATTGCTATGACGCGAAGATGATGTAATTAGATAATTATGACGTCAATGAAGGGTTACCACGGAGATAAACACTGTGATTTAAATAATTGAAATAATACAATTATTGTTGTTTCAGTCGGCTTACTGTAGCTTCTAGCATTGGACAGACGCCAGCGAATTGAAAAGCCTATGTGCGCATCTAATGTATTCTAGAGAACAGCCATTTAGAAAGCCCATTACAAGTAAAACAGATTACAATTAATTACTCCAATGCTTATGGCGATGTTTCCCTGACTCAGTATAGGCATTCGTCAATGATAATGATGGTAGTTAGACTTACTTTTGAGGCGAATCTCTGACTGACCAGTTTTGGCATACGTAACCGATATGGAGGCGGGTCCGTGGGTGCTAGACCCACGTTGATAAAAAGGTGCCGTACACCTTAAGTGTTCGCAGTCACTGTTCGCATAATACCAGGATTAAAAGCATTGGAGTACTTTCAAGTCTCTTTCAATATACACAGGTCGTCTTATAGAACAGGCCAACACTTCACGGACAGTTTCACTGAACGTTCTACTAGCTTGCACATTCCCACGGGTTCATTGAATCTGTAACACTATCCAAGGTCTAGGATACTAACAAAATAGGGGGGCGGCTGTTGCAAACGTGTGGAACTGTCGGTGAATACAGGCTTCAAATCAAATCCTCGCTTGATTTTACGGTGAGCTGAAGATGTGAGTCCGTTCTTCTAGGCTTTCCTACTTCTTTTTCTTCTGTTCAAATATTTAACAAGTTCAACGCCAAAATCATACGCGCTTGCGAGCGAATGACGTGGTTTTAGTAAGTGGTCAGTGGTAGGATATTACATGTATAATAATAACACGTTATGTGTGTGGCATGGAAAGCTGCGAAAATTATTGACAACAGAATCCACAACGACAAAATTGTTACTTGTGCGGTAGCCTAAGCCCTATCCTAGGTCAAATAGGCTCAAATAAAAATTATATGGGCTCAATCAAAACAACGAAAGCCAATATTTTTCATGGTCGTCAGGGCGCATGTTTTCTAAAGGCGAAATGAAAAGGGCGCCTGTTTAAATAGGGGAAAAAATTAAAAAGGCGCATGTTTGAAAGAGCGAAAATTAAAAGAGCGCCTGAATACATGTAGCTTTCAGTTACCGGTATTCAACAAGATCAAAAATCTGCCAAACATGAAGACGGTGAGAAGACCTCCATATTTGCATGATGATTTCATGAAAATG
This sequence comes from Lumbricus rubellus, assembly GCA_945859605.1. Taxonomy (NCBI): domain Eukaryota; kingdom Metazoa; phylum Annelida; class Clitellata; order Crassiclitellata; family Lumbricidae; genus Lumbricus; species Lumbricus rubellus. Next base: position 3,932,687 of record OX243814.1, on the reverse strand, counting down.
ATAGGCATGCATAAATTGTGACGACACATTCTAAGCATTGCTTCAATTAATTGCCTTTCGGCAAGCTTAGGCCTACACAGTTTCCACTTAAGCAGACGTCAGCCAATGGGAACGTCTATGTCCCAACAGGGAAAGGGGATAATTTATATGAAGCGCTGCTAACTATAAGGGACTAAAACGCTTAGAGTTTTGCAACTGTCTTACAATGATAATTACTCTAATGCCAATGGAAACGTGTCCGTGGTCAGTTATACGGTTCACTAGACATGGAGGTAGATCCGTGGACACTAGGCCCACGTCGATTTAGGTCACTGAAGGGCCGAGTTCTTTTACACCGATAGTACCAAACCAGAATAAAAAGCATATAAGAGTACTTTACGGTCTGATTCAAAATATACATTTACGAATCTTATAAAAACAGGTCCATGATTATTCACAGACAGTTGCATAGAACGGACTACTGGCTTGAACATTATTCCCACGGATTCGTTGAATCTGCAACACTGCAGTCCAAAGTCTAGGGTATCGACAAGAAAACAGGGGGTCAGCCGTTGAACCGTGATGAATAACAATTGTCGGTGAATTTGGGCTTCAAATCTACATCTAACCCTACGGTGAAATGCGGTATGTCAGTCTTATAGGCTTTCTGACTTTTTTCTTCTGTTCAAATGCTAATCTATAGGGCCTAGCAACAAAAAATTAGCTAGGCCTACTCGCTGCAAGAGAAATGACAGTTTTGAAAACGTGATACATACCTTTAATAGACACATAGGCTCTATAGCTAGCCCTACCTGTGTGTAGGCCTATATAATTGTGTGGCCTGGTTAGCTCATTAAGTAACAATGAGGAATTATCTAAATTCAGTCTATCTTAGGCGAACAAATAGTAATTATAATGAATTTAGTTATAAATTTTACTCGCATAAAGTTCGAACGACCCTAACTAGGCACATTTGGTACCCGGTACCCCGCTGACATGGGATGATTGTCGTTATAATTAATAGTCGCTCCCTGCAGTAGGCCTATGGGCATTGAAGTCACGATTTCCAATTTTGTTGAAGCAAGTTTTGCATAAGAACCACGACGGAAGACGATCATTTCTTTAGATTTGGCTGTTCATAAATGGCGTCACGAAGACAATTTTACCCCTCCCCTCAATCGTCACACGTCGTCCCAAAATCATACCCCATCAAATATAACCAGCCTAACCTCATTATTAAGATATAGGCCTAGGTCTCATTATCTAAAAGTAGAAACCGAGTAAAAATCGTCAGCATCTGAGCTGCATCCGTGATAACTGCAATTTGCTTGCTTTGCAGATAGCCTACAGTTGCACAGTCACGTTGCGGATGTAGGCCTACTCAGATGTAGGCTACCCGATAAATATAGGCCTACGTCAAATCAAACGCTGACCAAGCCCGCGTAGTTGGCCTACCGTATGCTTCTGCTGATCCTTTGTCTGCTCACAAGTAAGGCCTAGCCTACTTCGACTTTGTCCCCAGCTCCGCGTAGGCTACAACTGAAGTAGGTCGTTTAGATACAATGTCAATAATAATAATAATTATCGTTGACTGTTACAGTACAGTAGCCTAGTCCGGAAGAACAAGTGACATGCGCTTAAACGCAATAATTTTTATAGGTTTTCAGGGTAGGCTTAATCGATGTGTATTTTTTAATGCTGAATAACATGTTGCAGATTAATTTTCGCATTCTTGAAATTGAGCCATTTCGTAATTTTGGGGGGCGTTGGGGCACGTGAAGAAGCTAACCAAATCCAATAATATTTTACACCCAAACTACTGTGCCCAGTAGGCCTACACAACTTTTGCACACCCAGCCGATTCTGAAATATCAATTTCATTTTTTTCACTCCACCCTACTATACATGTAGGCTACAATGTAGGCTACATGTTGGGCCTACAATCACTTTACTGTAATATTATACTAAGGCCTGCATAATTAAAGATACTTCCGAACAAGAATAATAGGCTACTCACCTATGGACTGGTTGGACGCAGCGCCGCGGTCGTCTTGGCTATTAGCCCACGTCATGCGATTGGCCTAAGGTTTGGAAAGTAGATATATCTAGCCTACTATGATAATTACTTGTTTGTAGCAACCAACTGGACTGCTTAGAAGGGAACGGTCTGTGCTGGGTCAAAGGATATGTAAATAGTAATAGTATTATTATATAGACTAAAAAGCACGATTGCACCTGTGTTCATAGACTAGGCGGTTGACTTTTGAGCAGGTTTATTTTAGATTTATTATCCGAGCGGATTGCTGGTCTAACCATCGTTCTCTATACATGGAATAAGGTGTAAAAAGTGACCATGGTAAATATTTGCTCGTTTAGAATGTTGCCGCAGTTTTTTGCCACACGTCTTGCGCATAGAAAGCCTAAGACATTACATTTTTTATCTTCTGACTGAGACGAGATAAAATTCTATTGAACCGGCGACGAAATTTGCAATGAAACTTTTAATTGCAGTTTCCCTTTGCGTCATTGCTGGTTAGTAGAATCACTTAATGAAATTGAATGTGTCTTCGCTTCAGATTTGCATGTCTGTGTCATTGCGTCCGCATGAAAATGTAATAATGAAAGAGATGTAGGCCTATAAACCTAGTATTGGCACAATTTAATAGCCGACCATAATAATAATAGTAATAATACATAAATAATAGGCCTAATAATAGTAATAATAATAGTCCTAATAATAAAATAGGCCTAATAATAATAATGATAATAATCCAGCGCAGGATATCAACGACGATTAGGTGCCGTTCCATATGTTTTTTATTCTGTTCCTAATATTAATAGCCTATATTTAAGTCCGTGAATGATCCTAAATACCTCGGGGCATAAAAATAATAATAATAATAATTTCACAGCTCGTAGCATAATTCTTTTTGAAACCCATCGGGTAAAAATAAACAAATAATAATATTAATTAAAAAAAGTAGCAGGCCTAGGCCTAATAATAATAATTTTTGCGTTTCCGGATAATTTTTGAAGCCATGAGGGACCTGAGGTAGGCCTCGGTTGATAGGCTACTACTACTAATAATAAAATTACAGCACTGGATCTCGACCATACGTTTTTTTATGTCTTAGTTAATGTTTAAGTCCTTGAAGGATTATAATTTATCTACGGTTACTCATGGTGAAAAATTATTATGAATTCCCCTCGAAATTGAAATCTTTGCATCTGTTTAAGCATATCGGTTTAGAACGGTCCGGGATTGAAACCACATTTCATTGTTGAAACTATCATTTTTCATTCTGCATATGATTTTCTTGACTTTATTAAGAATTGAATTTGTGATGAAATGCATGACAATAATTATTACTATTATAATGATAATAAATTGTAAATTACTAATAATGTTAAAATAATTAGCAGTTGCATTATTGAACAATTACATGTATAATACTGTTCAATGCCAAACGTGATCAATGCACAAAGCAACCTGAAGTGACTTGGCAAATTTACAATCTTTGCTCGTTGCTGAAATCATGGTGTTCTTGTTACTTGCTGCAAAGGACATCTGTTCGAATCCAATTGCTTTAAGTTAATCTGTGGTCTCTTTGGAGTAGGTGTAATTATGCTGACTTTTTCCTTTCTCACACTTGAAAACCTGTAATAATTTGTTGATTCAATGTCGTTTGTTTTCAGGTGCAAATCTAATTTTCGCTTCAAACTTATTGCGACCAACTGACACAGAAGACACGGAATTCTTCTGCAATGTGGTTTACTATGGCCATATTCCCCCGCAAGACACATGGAGGAAGGTTTGGGAAATTAATGCAATTAATAGGCCTATAAACAGTTGCGATCACACGAATACGGTCTATCTGGACCACAGTGGTTCATCTTATGCTGGCCACGGAACGAAATCACCAAATGCGCGCTGCTACTGTCGTTCTGAAGAAATAAAAATACATGTACAATGTAAGTAGTTTCAAATAAAAAGAAAATTGAATGTTTTGAAAGGATAAATCAATACTGAATCAGTTGCTTATCTTTGTCTTCAACGCTTTTGAAACATTTTTATTCACAGTAAATTGCTTTACAGATAACTGGACGCAACGAATCGCTCTTCTGCTATCCATCTTGTTCATTGGATTCTTCGGTCTATGTTTATGCAGAAGTAATAAACGTAAGTGGCTACAAAGATTATAAACAAACGATCATCCAATTGAAGTAAAAAGTCCAATTAATTTTAACTTATCTCCATTTTACTCCGAAAGAATTCCTGATATTTAATCGACCTTTGTAATCCATCGATTGTTTTGCTGTCAAACACTTCATTTAAATCTATCGACCTGATAGATGGTGGGTTGCTGTAGACTAAAGATAAATAGGTAGAATTCCTGAAGAAGATCGTTGCTGAGTTGTGGTATAATGTGGCATATTGACCGATTACACAGGCTTACTTTTAAACGAATAGTGTCTGACCACATTGCGCATCATGTCTAATAATTCTTATCATCCCCAGGGATATAAAGCCAATGAACCTGCCTTCGGACGAAGATCATCATCATCGTCGTCGTCGTCGTTGTCGTCGTCAGCATCATCATCATCATCATCATCGCCATCATCATCACCATCACTATCCCTAGCATTATTGCGATCTAAGCTAAAGGAATGTCAGGCACTGCACCTCGGGTGTGTCTATAGAAAATAGTATGCAACGTGATTGTGACGTAATAAATTATTGGTAAGGGACCAAGGGTGTATGGGATAATTATTATTATCAAAGTTTTGAATCAGACAATACGCTTGAAATCGATCTTGATAGTATTATATTTGCAGGTGACTTGAAGATACGATTTCAACTTTGTCTCACTCTATGGCATGTATGGTTGCGTACTCTGTGGAAATTACACAAAATGAAACGTAAGTGTAATTGTTTCTAAATCCGGCAAATTAACATTTCTGAAAAAGACCTCTGAATCCAAGAACATTAATTCTTTATTCATTAGTCCAGCATTTATCATTTTTATTGAATTTGTCCAGAGCCTTTCACTACTCAGCGGTTCATTGTAGGCTATATTAATTAAGAATGCCACGCCAATCATTTAAAATGCTAATTATAATTATATTCAAATATTTCAGATTATATTGTCTTTTATAAAAGGTGCCTCACCGCCTAATCCCGTGCAACCTAACTGACTTTTACATTCCGCGAAAATAAAATAATTCCATGTTGAGAAATTTATAATCATTTCTTATTTAGTCATCTGCTGTCCCATAAATTTAACAAATCTTTGGTCCACGTATCATCTCGTGTGATGATCTGCATCTGCAGCTTCAATTCTACAACCTGGAACACTATCTTTCTGTTCTAAATTATTTTCAAGCAATAAAGACATCCTTTTCAAGATAAGGCTATTGATGTGAATCCACGAAGTAATGATTTAGTTACTTAGCGCATCATAGATTTCCAAATTACTAATAGGTCTAATGCTGATGACAATGATAATACTAAGAACGTTATACATTGTGGAAGTCGTAGCAGTAGGCTAGTAATAATAGCATCGTATCTTATACGCTTTAGCCTAGCCATGTGAAAATGGCAAATGCACAATAAGTTTGCATCAGACTTTGCACCATGCAAAAAATATAATAAAATAAATTAGAATGAAATATATTGACTAAACTAAATGAAAATGTTTCTAATTATTCACAGAACGCAGAGACAACAAGAAAAAACCCATCGGTGTTAAGAACGATTCTTCTCAGTGACCCTTCTCAGAGAAGAATTTTCTGCAAAGTCATAGAATGATAGAAGTCAAACCAAACTTTTCACGACTGTTTAATAAGAATATCCAAGTTAATGACTTGTTAACGCAACAATATCTGCATATCATAGGTGATCGATTTGGAAAATAGGTTATTTTTAATTTTTTTGTGTGATGTAGAATATTGCAAGACAGAATGCTTCCGAGTGAAGTTTTAACTCTATTTGGCATGTTTAGGTGAAGTCATGATTTGGCTTCCCAAAGTGGGAGATGAAGTCGCATGAAGCAACAGAGAATTAGTTGTAACATCTTGCTATGAAGATCAGCCGATAGGCGTATGCTAACAAGCTGCTGAAAATGTATATAGGCTCAAGTTTGCTTCATAGAGTCTCATAGACTTATGTAAGCCTATCCGGACGCAACAGTCACTTAAGATCGAGTTTGTCATTTCGATCTGCTTGAGTAGCCTAATACGTTTACAAAATAATTGAATTTTGCCGATAGACAAAATTACAGGCTAAATGTTATCGTCGGAGGTGAAAACGTAAACTGCAGAACACCGAAATCAGAGAGTCACAGCGAGTTAAAAACAGAGGAAAAAGTGAAGAAGAAAATTAAAGTCGCAATCATAACGGAATTCTGTAGGCTATGGCATAAATAAACTCGTGAAACAAAGTATGTTGAGAACATTGTGCCTGTGTTAAAATTTATAAATTCAAAATGTAGTAATACAATGGGACAAGAATAGGCCTAATATTAATATGGCCCCTCTTCAGGATCCGTACTCTCCGTGAGCAAGACCTCGACGTAGCCTATATTCACCGATCCTTGGAGAGGACAGCACATACCATAGGACTCATCCGGTTAATTATCGATAAAGCGTTTTATATTTTTTAATATACAGGGTGCGCCAAAAAAGACCCCTAGGGTTTTTGCCGATATCTTGGTCAAAAGTAAGAATTTCTAAATGAAAATTTACGGTCTTAAAGGCAATTCATATTTACGTACGGTAGGCCTACAATGGCCAAATTTCAACAAAATATTATTAAAGTTATATCAATTTTAGTGAGGCCACCCACCGTTGTTTGACGATTCAAACGCGACGCAATAAAAGCAGCAAAAAACAATCTAATTATTCTGGTCAATGTCGTGGCCAGAAGTAAGAACATCGAAATAAAATTTTACAGGCTTGAAAACAATTCATATTTACACATGATGGCCAGATTTCATCTAAAATATTAAGCATTGGTTTTAAAATATAGCTTTAAAATCTGGGATTTACAATACCATAACGCCTTGACAGTAGGTCTAGACTATTTTAATCCAAAATGTTGTTGATCCGTGGGTTCATAACTTCATATGCTGAGTATTAATTTTAGTTATCCACGGCTCTGGGTTCTGGCTGAAGATAGCCATCGCTGTTGTCATCAAACGCTCCTACCTTACCATATGGATAGTTATCTTCGTCTGAGTCGTTAGATAAAACGACATACATTGGTGTGACACTCGCAACTGACTTGTTAATAACATCTCCAACCATTTCAAGGTAGATGCTGGAGTCAAGGTTATTCGGATTCTCTGAGTTCGGTGGATCCATGTTCTCATAGAAATCCAAACCGTCGTAGAGAGACAATGTGTTTCCCATAGCAACCGTTAAACCGCTGTAACACTGCGTCACCTGAGAGTCGCATTGATTCTGTGGCGTCATCGCTTGGGCTGTGACGTCATCTTCAGTCTCTGCGTCATCTATCCGATCGTAGATATCGGGTATTTCCGTGTTTGTGAGGTCGTGCTCACCGGATGATGGTCTTTCCATTCTACGAAGAGGTAGGCCTACGATGTTTGAAGTCGATGCATTGCAAACCATGCTTTTATCTACAAAGGCATTGTACGTGGTGTAAGCTTATATAAATTGCGTGTGACAAATAAAATGAATCTGACATATTTTGAGAGGAGATAAAATTACAATCAAAGGAAGAGTGATGCGGAGAAGTAGCTAAAAGAGATATTTTGTTTTAACTGAATGAAGAATTGAAGATGGAAGACTACCGGAAACTGAAAGAGAAAGCACAACATCAGTGTTGCCACTGAGGTTTCTGAAATAAACCCAAATTTTTCTTCTGAAAACAAACCCAGAAAAACCCAGACTATTCATATAAACGATTTTAGGCCTGCTTGTTGAAATTAAGTTGGATTTTCGCTTTGTTCGGATGAGGGTTAACAAAATGTTTGTCAAAATTAATGAGTCGAATAAAATGTAATTAGGCCTACAACTTTAAAAACATCAATTGTTAAAGTTGTCAAAGACTCGGCATCCATAATTAATCGAAAAAAGTTGAATCGATATATTCGTGTGCGCATGAGCAGCGAGTCAAGACTGCAAACATGGCTTAAGTTTACGAACTTTTAAAGTTGTCCGAAGTTACCGGCCAACACCAATTCAACGTATTAACCACCTGGAACATTAGTACTTTGCAACAACGTTACTTGACCACTTAATTGACCTGACCTATATGCATGTCATAGATGTCAACAGACCTATTATAGGCCTAGTGAGATGTCAAAATGGCTTATTTCTGTGCAGAGCTAATTTGGTGCATCACCAGGTTATAAATTATTCGTGAATTGACAACTTGAGATCTTGATTGTGGAATTAAAAATTAAAATTAGTGGAGCAAAAATTGTGTATCACAACCATTTTACATTGAATTTCACAGAATATTCATGTGTTTTAGTGCAAAATGGCCAACTCAACAAAAAATAAACCCAGATTTTGCTAGAAAAAAACAGAAACCCAGACGAAGGCCAAAAAACCCAGATCTAGTGGGAAAAAACAGCTGTGGCATCGCTGCACAACATCGAGAAGGGTGGCGCCTCTTTCAAGTCTGCCTTTGACCGAGAAATTGAAAATAAAAAAGTTTATATCAGTTAGCCAACACTTCTTTATTATTTCCATATGCCATTTAACATTATTTTTCGATGTCACATTTGATCCTGTAGGCTAGATTTATTTCATATAAATTGACAGCTCGCATATTAACCAACCTTAATTTTTATTAATCTCATTAATCTTTCCATATAATATACTGCACTTTTGTCTGGCCTCTAATTATATCTCGACACTTACACGTTTAATTATTTTGCAGAAAAGGACCGTTAGACTTAGCCTATTACTAAATCTTATTACAAGCATTTTGACACTTTCTAGATTATTATAGATATTCATTATATTCTGTGAACTTGTTTAAATAAAAATTTAATATTCTAGTGTTGGACAATACTAATTGTGTTGTTTCATTTTTAACCTACACTACAGTACACTAGTCTTGTAGATGACTCCCGCTGCTTATGATACCAACTTCCACTTAGATCTACATGTATAGCTGTACTGGCACATAGGTGGCCCTGCTTAGCAGGACTGTGCTGCCGTCATAAGAAAGAACCACGTAACTCGAAATTTGGCCGTTTTGAGTTAGATGCAGATTCTGCATCTATTAATGGTCCTACACCTTAGAAAAAATTGAGAAACTCCTATCTCGATTCCATCACAGGGAACCAGCGTGTGTAAAAACCACGTATCTGCAGAAACCGCATGGCATCATAAGCAAGAACAACGTATCTCCACTTACGTTGTTTTTGATTAGCATGATAGCGCGTTACTCGCAGATACGTACTAAGCAAGAACAACGCATCTGCAATTTGCGTTGTTTTTGACAAGTCTTAAATTCATATGGGGTTGATCACGTTAAAAGAGGTGTTGAAAAGACACCTCAGCAAATATCGTCTGTTTGAAATAATAATGCCTGATAGCTGTACAAACTGGTTTCGCTGCTGTGCAAACTGGTTTTATACTTTGTGAACTTGTTTTGTATCTCTTAAAATGTTACCTGAGTACTGTTTACAACCGCACAAATTGGTTTCATATCGTTTGAAATAATGTCTGATAATTAGATAGACTGGCTTCACAGCTGTTCAAACTGGTTTCAGATCTTTAGAATGATGCCTGATAGCTGTAAACCTGGTTTCACATTTGCACAAACTGGTTTCACATGTGTGCAAGCTGGTTTAGTATCTCTAAAATATATCTGTTAGCTGTACAAACTGGTTTCACAGCTGTACAAAAGTTTTTGTATCTTTTCACATAGGCTAGTGTCTGATGGCTGTACAAACTGATTTCACAGTGTACAAACTGGTTTTATAGTTGTGTAACCTGGCTTCGTATCTTTTAAAAGCTTGTCTGAGAGCTGTACAAATTGGTTTCACAGCAGTACAAGCTGGTTTCGTATCCTTGAAAACCTATGTTATGCTATGTTATGTATGGTGATGCTATCGCTGTTCTTGTTTATTATACCTCTGGCTCTTCTCAGTCGCACGAAGCGTCGAATTCCAAGTCCAACCATCAAGAGGGTGACGAAAATCAACAAAGTTGGCAATAGAACGAGAACGATGATATCTAAAATCAAGCAAAGTTTTTTCAGACAATGTCATACATAATATGCATAACTCCTTGGACTACGTTTGGCAGGTAAGTTAATACCATGTGTGTGACAATGTGACATCATCCGAACTAAGGAATTGGTTAGCCTATTGATCCTAATTAATGATTTTATTACGCCGTGTCTTGTGCATTTGGCAACACCATTTGACGCACCAATACCAAGCTTGATTTCGAGGGGGGGGGGTGTTCACCAAATTTATTTCCGTCAAATATTCTGACGACATTTTTTAAGTCGTCGAAATAATTTGTGATGACCTTTTTGTCATCACATGGTTTTCACAGGATTCTGTTGTAACCATTTTGACAAATTTTCCAACCAATTCCAAGTTCCTTTGTAAATTCGCTACTTTTATATATTATGATACTTTTTGTCGAATTAGGCTGCCCTACTGCGGAAATTGTGCGACCCGGTGGCTGATCGGTAACGCCCTTGCTCACGAAGCGGGCGGTTGCGGTTCAACTCCGGGTAACGACATTGGGCAAGTTGTTTACGCACACGTGCCTTAGTCACCAAGCAGTATAATTAAATATTATTATGTACCGGGGTAAACTGTGAAGTAAACTGCAAGTCATGGGAAATCACTGGCCCCGTGTCCAGGACCTTTGGATTCGTCCATTGCCGACTCAAGTGCTTAGGAAAGGAGATGAGCACCTCGCCAACGGTACTGTGGCCCAGGGACGACTTTAACTTTTTGTAATGCGGAAATTGTTCAGCCTACTTCGAAATGTTACATGCCTACCATTTAACTGGGGAAGGCGGGAAATGGTAAAATAATCATACATCAGAACAACCCTCAACATTTTTTTCTTGGAGAATGTTATTCCTGGAGGATAACTTCATATTCATATATAACCTAATATTCATCACAACTATATATTTGTCAGAGGGTGAATAACAATGGCATTTAACGTCCCTTGACATAATTTAGCCTAATATAATTTTGTAGCCTATAATTGTTTTTCGCTTTGTAAGAAAAAATAAATTGTTGATCCAACCCATCCCTGCGCTCAATTGACGTATATTTAAATGTTGTGTTTCTTAGCGAACCGCTGAAGGAATCTTATTAGAAATTAGTCCGTGAAACCAAAGACAATGAATAATAATTTGAGCTACATGTATAATAGAAGGATAGTAGGCGTAAATATGCATACAAAACTTCCCATTGTAAGTACAAGTGAACTGCAAAAATGCGATATGGAATATGGTGCATTGCAAAACATCTACCACTTACATTGATGGATCAGAGCTGATGGATCTTCAATCTTAGTCAGATTTCCTTGTGATTGTATAACCTCGATGTTTTTTGGAAAAATGTGACACGTTTGGTTGCGTAGTTTACACTGTGCTTCACATCGATGTAATCCGATCTTTTTGGCGATCAGACCGTTGCTGGTGGACTCAATGGTTCTGCTTAGGTCATCGTCAACCTCTTCGTACCAGACCCATTTGTAAGTGCATGAACTGCTGCTGTTGGCAATGCAGACTACACTGTCACCTTTAGTTATGTTTATCCGCTTTGACTCTTCACCATTGAATGCATCTAAACAGAAATACATGTAGGCTTGGTTGAGAGCAGTAATGACATTTGAATAGAAACAAGGCCGTAACTGCGGGGTAGCCTATTTTGGGTGTTTGAACACTTCCCGAAATGAAAAATGTAGAAAATAATAGAACGCATTCACTAGCACATAATGAAAAAACATGAAATGAAAAAACACGAAACGGAAAAATAAGAAATTAGGCGAAAATGGTAGAAAAGTCGCTTCCTATTACTAAAAAAGGTCTTCAGACATTCTTCGCCGTAGAAACCTCCTCCTCATATCAAATCCTGGCTAGTGGCTACGGTCTTGAATAGAAAGAGCAGACCAGTTGTTATATAATTATGCTGATAAGTTTGCTTTCTAAAAATAAGTACTGTCTCAGGATTATATAATAAGGTAAGATTAGTAACTGTTCAAGTGTTCATATAGGGCTATAGGTCTATTCACTATTTGTCATATTTTATTAATAAACCTGATTGCATTATCTCAAATCTGCTTTCTCGTTACATCTGCAGACCTGAATTCGGCAAGGTAAATCCAATAACGTTCAAACTAGATGGTTATAAAGGACAAGCAATTAGCTTCAAAGATTACAATAATATCATTTGATGTTTTAAGTGAAAGTGACGAAGTTGAAGAAGCTCGGAGCACAGTGCCAGCGCACGGCATTCAAACCGACGTCTGCATCGATTCTACCGATCTGTTACAACTAGCAACCGTGTGATCAGTCATAAGCCCATCGTTCCACCGCATAGACCAGCATAGATCTTTTCCCAAAGTACGTAGCCTATTAATAGGCCTACCATTAAGCGTGCATCCTACTAGTGGAATTTCATCATATCCTCGATCTATCCTCAGGCCCGCCGAGAGGGGGGGGACAGGGGGGGCAAATGCCCAGGGGCCCGGGAGTTTTAAGGGGCCCGGGAGCTTTAATGGGGCCCGGGCAAAATGATTATAATTTTTAATTTTTTAAATTGTATTATTGTTATTCTATTATTTTTACTATTACTATTATTTTTGTCATTAATTATTAAATAGTCATTTATAACGCGCCTAAGCAAAATAATCTTGCACGAAAGCGCGTCATTGGAAAGTCCACTCATTAGGCTATAACTCTTAGACAAAAGAGATGATATGCGGCGTAGGCTGTTCGGAAGTTTATTCCATTCAGGCGGGCCAATTAGCGCAATGTTTTTCATAAATTGATTGCGGGCCCCAAACCGCCCAACCTATAATCACCTACAGATCTACATAGCTTACGATTTTTGCCGTTTTAAAGGTCGACTAAATTAAATATTAATTAGGCTACTGTCTCATAACCATGTTTGCATAGCCCATTTTCAATCATAAACTTCATAAAGTAAGCAAATTTAAATTACAAATTTCTTTCGTAACGATGAAATATAGACACAAATCTGGAGCATAAAAACGAAAAGAAAAAGCTAACACATGTAGGCCTAGGCCTATGAACGTTTGCAAAGAAGACGGTAGTATTTAAATTCGGATTCTCAAAACAAGGCAAGTCAGAGCCCGTATATAATAGCCTATCACTTTTACCTCGGTAAGGCTCGGTTGATTCTAGTGAATTAAACGTGCCTGATGAACATAACCGAATGTATGGATAATGGAAATGACTTTTGTGGTGTTAGAATCATAATCCCAAGAGATGATATTATAACCTAAATAAAACTAATAAAAATACTGAAAATTATATAAACTGATAAGACCTGATTTTGATGTTGGCGCTCTGCCATTAGAACGTGTGACTGTTGCGGAAGCTGAAGCAAGCTCAAGCAAATTAAAAGGGCCTACATGTATCTGTTATGAAATAAGACAGACTGAATGGTCTTGCAACTCCAGCAATCAAAAAATTATGATCTTGCAAAATCATTGAACTACTAGGATATTATAAACGATTTGCTCCATGGCGGTTAAATCCAGAAAAGTTGCATTTGAATAATTACCACATAGTTGAGATTTTAATTCTTAATATTAAAAACTCATTCAAATCATAATAGTGTATAGGCTTGTACATTAGGCTATCGTACATTCGTATACCCACACTCTTGCTATTTGTATTTGCTATTAGCCTAAAGATAGTTTAGGGCCCGTGATTACCCTGCCCAGGGGCCCGTGATTGCCTTGCCCAGGGGCCCGGAATTTCTGTCGGCGGGCCTGTCTATCCTGTGTTCTTGCTCTTGATCTCTTTTTCCATTCAGTCTGCCATTCTCTAATTAAAGTGTTCTGACGAAAATAGACAACGTTTAACTTACATAAGATGGTGATTGGTTCTGTTGTACATTTATATTGCTCCTGTGCTGCTCTCTCTGTTGTCTCACAAACGAAAGACGAATCGTTCATATCGAGGTCTGGTTGCACCGTTATGTCGCATATTCTTTCAGAATCGTTCAATGTGGTGCAATTGGAATTGAGAGTGGTGCTTTTTCCAAACTTTCTCCATACCAGATCCGGGGGGTTGTTACCGCAATAATCGACGCGGCACGACAGCAAAATCTCGTCAAGAGGTATTTTGCAATCGTTTTGACCAATGAATTCGGTCATTGAAGCGCTACATTCAGGAGGTTTTTCTGTTCAAACAACGGTGAAAACATTTTGCTCAATTCTGAAGGTTTGTCATCAATGATGACTTGCAATAATCGGTTCTTCAGCACAGCTTAGCTTAGACAGAAACATACGCTTAATTAATAATTATAGCAGAGCGATTAAATGCCACAATATCATATGTATAAATAGCATACATTAATAGTCGGGTCAATCTACGACATGACCCGGAACAAATTGCAAGAAACGTTTTATGATGATTTTCTGCAATATTAGGTCTGGTGATGAACATACTAAAAGTTGCATAAAATCGGAGCACTGCAAGTGGTCTAATTTTGGCGGGAAAAAAGATGGCCGCCAATTGGACCAGGCATGGGATCTGGAAATTATACTGCTAGGAACAAATCATGAAATAATTTGCTAACATGCTTTTCTAGACTAATTTGACCCTCCTGAGAACGAAAATCGTGGTTAGGAAGCTTGATTTTTAGTGGTTGCATAGAAAAACAAGATGGCGGCCAAAATGGTGTTTGATTGCTTAAAAAGGCTGTAAATCGGGTATTGTATGCGATATGAACACGATTTTGAAATTTAAATTAAGATGTAAGGGTTCTAGGCATGCAATGGAATCAAACACACGTAGGCTATGTAGCACTGGAAGAAAACCAAAATGGCGGGGAAATGGCGGCCAGAATGTTGAAATTGCTATAAGTGAAGCGATGTATGCAAAGGAAACATGAATTCGGACTCAAAGTTAGCATTTTTGAAGTAACGGAAAGCAATGGAATCAACTTTCAAATGTGACACTGCAAGAAAACTAAAATGGCAGCGATCGGAAACGTTTCCGAGAAGTTCGTCAACGGAACTTGTGGGTTCATGACAACCGAAAGAGTCTCGGAAAAGGATGGATCTTCCGGAGGCGGAGGCGGAGGAGAAGCGGAGCGGGGTAGAAGGCGAATGGAATCCATCCTTCTCCAACCCATCCACAACATCATCAGCATCATCTCCATCACAGTATGACATCAAAACGGCGCTGGAGGGGATGCACTCCAGATCTCGGGGTCAGTCCTTTGAACAAAACGTACATTGGGGTCGGCGCTGGAACGATCGGCGGATTCAACGGTCACAAGAGGCAATCAGCATCGTCCCTCTACAGAAGCCAGGCCTACGGGCAACTGCCGGGAACACACAAACAGGACAAAGGTTTGCTATACCCGTGACGCATCGCCACCACCAGCACCACCAGCACCACCAGCACCACCACCAGCACCACCATCAGCACCACCATCAGCACAACCACCACCACCTGGAGATGGAAATTGTTCGAATATTTTCTGCACTGCAAACGCAGATCACGTTACCTTAGAAACCACCGTTTGTACAGCGATGTTTCAGGGGTCCAGTCTGAATCGATAGTGGGAGGGATGCTGCACCTCTTCAGCTCACTGCTGATCTTCTGCGCTAGGTCCTTCCAAATAGCCGACATTAATGCACTCATTCATATGCGGCTGCATGCAAGCAAACGTATGAACTTACATGTAGGCCTACATATACATTATACAACCGCCTGTCCCTCCATAGTATGTATCAAACAGACACACACACAATTATATAGGGCCATGCACATTTTTTTTGCACATGTAGACTTTGCAATGCATAGGCCTACTACATAATTATCGGGACCTGAGTAGCTCTTTTTTATTAGAATGAACTTACTAACGTACTGAGGGAGCGATGGATTTTTTGGCAGTTCAGGGATATACTTCATCTACAATAATTATTACGGTGCTATGACTCAGCTTTCTCGGTAGGGACTTCGTCCTAATATCGACCATTTTCGTTAGATTGTACAACAATGTACATGTAGTTAATACATTCGTTACGCATCGGGCGACACAGCATCTAAAGTCTTCTCTGTCCATCAGTTTTTCAACTTCGTTCCACATAATCTCAGACCGTTTTTTACTGTCTCCGGTCAATTCGTCTAGTCTTTGCCTGTCTTTTTGCACTCAAGTGGCTTTTATCTCTCGTTTTCAGAAATAACGCCCATCCGTTTCAAACTTCCATTGCTGAGCCTGCATATACTCCGTATAGGCTAATAATATGCTCCTTTATCGTATGCTCTCTCAGGGGCAGATACAGAAATTTTCGAAGGGGGCCAAAATGTTCGGTCTTTGGACAGAGAAAAGATTTCGTCTTTGTTCGTCGAAAAATCTGTTGACTTTTTTTGTCATTTGTCCGATTCTGAGTAAAAACATACCCTTTTATTGGCAAAAAATAGTTGATGACCTTTTTTTAGTTCTTTGGCAACAAAAATTTCGGGCAAAATAAACATTTCCCAGAAACAGGCCCTATAACATACTTTTTAGTCATACACTACTTTCCCTTTTACTCCCTGTCGCCTTTCCTATTGACCCTGTACGAACCTCGAGGGGGTACGTCCACGTTTCATGACAAAATAGCTGGTGAGAAATAAAGAAATTTCTAAATGGGGTCATGGCCGGATTTGCATAATTATGATGCATGAAGCAAAACAATATTTATAAACGTCCTCTATTGAAAGGTATTTAATCGCGTACCCTCTCCGAGCTTGCAAGTAGGGAAATGCCACCCGTAGCCTACAGGTGTAGGCCTACACCTCCCGGGTTATTATGCGTCCATGCATAAGACATGCACATTGAAACTTGCGTTCTACAGATCATAACAACTCACCAAGAACTGTCAGTTCTGCTGATTTTGTCTCACCATCCCCAGGATCAACGCATTCACATTTTCCAGCTGTGGCGATTGTCACATTGTCCATTACGAGATACCTTTCTCTGAAATTGTTGTCTCTCTCCATGCGGAATCCATGCAGTGTAATAGTTTTATTTATGTAGAGGAGCTTCCTTTCTCTGTTCATCGAATTATGAATCCAGTTTAAGTGCGTTCCGTAACTGCTACACTCAAGGAATGTAGAATCACCGACCTGAACCACCGTGTCTCTTGGAGCCACTGACAAATTTGCGAATGCTGAAAGCATGAACATTTTACAATTTACACTATTTTCTTATTATATTATATCTTTGTTTATTAAAACCGCAATAGGGCCTATTATAATAGGCTAATTAATTATAGATTATCAGCGCAGTAGCATGAATGTAGGCCTATACAAGAACAGTACAAACGGAACAGAATTTAAACTATAGGCCTACTGCCATTAATGATGAGTTTGGTCCATCGGTTGAGTCCGCTTTTCATCATTCTGTCAAGAGTCTAGCTGAGCGATAAAATATCGTTCAGGCGCTAGGATTTGTTGCAAAAAGACAGCAGTGGCATTAATATTATTTTGTTTGTAATTATTGTCCGTAATTGTTAGTTTAGGCTACTATGAACTTACGCGATCAAGATAGTTATCCAGGCATGGAGAAATACAGCAACAACGATACACTCAGAATGCACAACAATAACTATTATAGGCTACAACGGGGAGGAAATTTATGCGAAAAAATGCTAATCATCCAATGCTCATTATTGTTCCACAGATTACAGAGCATGTAGCCTAAGCTTATACAACGGAATAGAACGGGAATGAATATTGTGATAAGGACAGAATTATAGAATACATGATACGACAAAAAATAGGATGAATAGTATCACAGCATAAAGTAGGATGAGACTGGATGTATGGAGGATGGATGAAACAGAAAAGCATAATAATTATGGTCTTAGAAGATCAGGTGATGAAAGGTAATAAAACTAAACATAGGCCTAACCTTAGATTTCATTTTTTTTTATTCATTGACATCGATTAAATAATTTATGGTGACTCTTACAGGTCGGTGTTTGTGACCTGGGTGTGAAACTGGACAAAGGAAGTACAAACTCCCGTATCTTCTCCATATCCACATCTAACAGGTTTTCAATATCTTGCTATCCTCTTTCCTGATGGTCCACGTCTCCGACCCATACAGTACCACACTTCATATACCAGTTCTTTGACGATTAAGTCTCTTCTTTAGATCTTTGCTGAAACCTCCTCTCATCAACTCTCCTCTTTTCGTGAACGCATCTTTTCCAAAAATGTCTGATATGGACAGTTGCAACATAATTATGCTGCTGAGTGCTGGACAATAATGGGTACGGATAGGAAAATAATAGAGGACTTTGAAATGTGGACGTGGAGGCGAATGTTGAAAATAAGTTGGAGAGACAAAATCACAAATCAGGCAGTCTTGGAAAGGGCAGGGGTGAAGAGAGAACTACTACAATTAATAAGCAGGAGAAAGCATCGGTGGCTGGGCCACATACTTAGAGGAGAGGGTATGTTGGTGACGTTGCTGGAGGGACGTATGGAGGGAAAGGCAACGAGAGGCAGAAGAAGATTAAATATGCTGAGTGATCTGGATAATGGAGACGTATATGGTAACACCAAGAGGAAGGCGCAGGACAGAGCGGGATGGCGGCGGTCGGAGAGGATCACCGGATTGTCCACGTCACAAACCTGCTCAACAGCAGAAGACTGAAGAAGATCTTTTCCAATACTATTCTTCGTTTTATATCACTATGGCATCTGTTGTTATCATACTTCCCAAGTAGCAGAGGCTCTAGACCTGTTCCCTGTTCTTCTCCATTTATAATTGTGGAGTAGAGGAGGAGATAGCAACGAAAATAATTATAACTGGAGAGGAATCTTTTGAAAAAATTAATGTTGATTTTTCATTTAAATCTCTTAAATAAAAATAGGCCTATGTAAAATATATTAAAAATTCCAAAGTTTTTTTAGGCAGGTCATTAGGCAGGTCGTGAGCAAAATAGGCAGGTCAAATGACCTGCCGCGACCTCCCGTAGCGCCGCCACTTAGGCCTACATCAGAATATTTAAGGAACAATTCTTTTCATCAAACTGACTTCTTTGTAACAAGAATTATTCGCGTCAGTTCGTGTTGTAACCACTAAGTCTTATAAGCTAATTGGCGAATCGTCCACTTGACGAAACGTCCGCTCACCCCTCTGAAGAGCTAGTCCGTAAGAGGCGCTTTAGAAATTCTTTATAAATGCTAATGTAGACTACAATACAATACAAAGTGCGTAGTCCTACTTACATCGCGCTATATTGGGGAAGGTTGCCAAAGATGGACCAGCGCCAAAGATGGACCACTCCGTGATTGGCCACAAGGATTGAAACTGTATTGTAATGTGATGCTGTCGTATCTAGCAGGTCACAAGATAGATTGAATGAAATGATTAGACATCCGCTACACAGAAAAGCCTTCCAGAAAACAGAAAAATACGTTAATTGACATTGCTTGATATAATAATAGTTAGGGGGTAAAATGAGTACAAAATCGAGGCCAGACCTGCTGAAAAATTTGGAATTCGTCTATGAACTAAGTTTTTCAATTCTTTACAAGATACCATACCAGAAAATCCAATAGCAGAACTGCTTAAAAAGTTAAATGAGTTGGAAGTGGGTGTGTGCAAGTTGCCTAAGATGAAACATGTGTGGTCCATGTTAGGCAACTATGCATGAACACGGTCCAATCATCATTGATGCCCATTATTACTAATGCAATTAACTGCTATATATTCTACTAAGCTATAGCAGTTGTAATTTATTATGGACAGTAATGTGGTCAATGCTGAACTATGAGAAAAATATTAGAAGAAAATTTTATTCAATTTTTTTGAAATTATTATTTTTATTTTTCTATAAGTAAAAATTGACAAATTAATTTTTTATTTTTTATTATTTACTGAAATGTATTTGACTAGGCTAGCATTTGTAATTTATTATCAAGAGTGATTTGGACAATGTTAAACTGTGAGAAAAATTGGAAACTTCTTTGTTTATATTTTAAAAAAATTATTTTTAAAAATTTAAATTAAAAACGGCAATTTAATATTTTTTTATAATATTTACTGAAATATATTCTACTAGGCTAGCATTTGTAATTTATTATTGACAGTGATGTGGACAATGTTGAACTGTGAGAAAAATTGGAAAATTATTTGTTTATATTTTAAAAAGTGTATCTTTGATATTTTTTTTATTACAAAAATGACAATTAAATTTTTTCCTTTTTATTACGCAACTTATTGAAAAATTGCATAATATGTACTGTTTAATGTAAGTTCATTTTAGTCTAAATGGTTGATGAATTAAAACTGTTTGTCCGCCTTTAAGAATACATTTTTTCCATGGTCCATCTTTGGCGCCCATCATGCTCCTTAGATGGACCACTTCTGCAATTTGTAATTTTTTAATTTTGTTTCATTCTATTTATTTAAATGAAAATTTTATTGCATCCAATGGTGTATCAACACCTAATCTACGTAACGACTGTGTTTCATAATCATTTTCTCATAATTTGTGGCGAAAACGGACGATCATCCTTACGTGGTCCATCTTTGGCAACCTTCCCCTTTACTTTACATCTTTGGACAGGGTGTTCATTTATGTCTTACAAGATGAAACGCTGCATTTAGTCGTAAACACCGCTTTAAAAACGAGACGACTTTATATTTACCTGGAATGCACTGAAGTAGGATGATTCCCAGCAGATGGAATGCGAGGCTCATTGTCAAAGGTTGCTTAAAGAACGTTCCCAGTTGCAGACTGCTGCTGAAGGGCGGTAAAAAAGACGTTAGTTAAACTGAAGTTGGTGATCTCATGAAACAATTATTCTAAATGACTCGTTAGCTTCTGTGAATCATTTTTATGCTTCCTCTCTGTCCATGTTGTGTGTAGGTGTAGGCCTATGCAAGTCTCTAGTTTTGACTATGTCTGACTATGTAGTGTTCGCTCATATTAAAGTTGTGCGTATAGTCTATGTCTCTTAGTTTGTGGTTTATTCGGCTTATGTTTAGTCCACTGTGTGCATTGCGTTCAACTTACATGTTTCTCTACCGGTGGTAGCCTACATCTCTGTTTGAGCGTCCGCGTATATCTAGGCTTCCTATTTATGTTAATCGTGCATTTGTCTCGTTGCTCTGTCACTCAGCGTCCATGTCAGACATCATCTGCCTGTCTAGGCTATCTGGTTATTTGTATATATTTCCTTATCAGTTGGTTGCTCATGTTTTGTCTGTCATCGTTATGCATTATTATTTAAATAGGGAACAAATTATTGGCAAGTTGTTTACTGTGGCAATTGCGATTTTCAAAGTAATTGTGTCCACGGGAAATCCTGTAGCACATTATTATTGAGAAACATTTTAGTTTGTACCATAGTCGTCGTAATAGGCATAGGGCCTATTTAAGGCTTAACCAAAATTGGCCATAATGGCCTTATTTCGACAAGGATGTTGCAAGTACATGTAGGCCTATATGGATTGGTCTGGGGTATTTGCATTAAGTTTGAAATCTCCAAAACACGGGCGAATTCAGAATTCTTTGACTGAAGTCATAAACATTTCGTCTAAATAGAAACATTAATTTTTGTCTCTGAACATAACTTGCTGCGTTGGTTTTCTGTTTCTTTTTTAAATCGCATCATCAACTCTATGGGCCTAATAGGAGCACAATCATGATATCTTTTGGAACCAATTTACAACTTTGTCGTTTCTGAAATTTCGTCTGAACTCCTTAACTTCTGCATTTGACATTTCCTTCTTGACTTGTCAAAAATAATCAATCTATGTTTCGCCATTGATGGATTTCAAAGCGTTAAATCTCCAAAAACCGAGAGAATCCAGAATAAATAGTTCGCTAGATAGAAACAATATTTTTATGCCCCTGAATTTAATTTGCTGCATTGGTTTTCTGTTTTTAAAAATCGCATCATCAAATCTAGGAGCACATGATAGAGTCTATCTTCTGGATCCGATTTTTAGCTTTGTAATTGCTGAAATTCGGATGCACAATCCACATCGTCTGAACTCCTCAACAGTAGGCCTACTGCTGTAGACTTTACCTGCCATTTCTTTACTTGTCAGAAATATCGCTTTATGTTTCGCCATTGATGGAATTCCCATCCTTCTTTGTCCATCTCAGCGGGGTTTTTTTTATAGAATAAGATATCTCATAAAATGGACCTATAGGCCTACGTAGATCTAAGCCAGTATTGTATCGTCCAGGCATAAGACTAACACATGTTTGATAGCGAAATATACTAAAATAATAATCAATTATAGTCGCATATCTTTGTAATTACTGCCTATAAAAATATATTAAATTTAATTAGGCCTAATAATGTATTACATTGTTTTAATTAGTGTATATGAATTATTGAATTATGTTGTATTGTAGGCTATATGTAGTTTAGAAGGCGCCTCTTTCAGTCGACCTTACTCGCTATTCAGAAGCGCTCTAGCATGACAGCCCGGTTTAGAGCGGTTCGGGATTGAAACCACATTTAATTGTTAAAAGTTAAAACCATAATTTTTTCATTCTGCATATGATTTGTGTTACTTTATTAAGAATTGAATTTGTTATGACATAGCCTACATGACAATAATTATTACTAATTATGACTATATATAATGATTATAAGTTGTAAATTACTAATAATGCTAAAATAAATAGCATGGACATTATTGGACCATAATTAGCCTATGCGGCTCAACGTCAAAAGTGCTCAATGCACAGGCCTAAAGCAACCTTGACCAGGAACTCACATTTACGCGGCACATTAACCTTCTGTGTCGCAGCTGTTACTACCAGCTTCGGCAGCTCAAAGTCATTTCCCGCTCTTTGACTTCTAGCGCAGCCGCAACACTTGTCCATGCGTTTGTAGTTTCACGCTTGGACTACGGTACTGCAGTTCCACATAGTATTACGTTGGACTTCCAGCCTGTCGGGTGGGGTCCCTAAATAGGGTCTTGCGCACTGCTGCCCGCCTCATAGGCCACATTCCCAAGTTTGGCCGAGTCTCCGAGTACATGAGGGATGTACTCCACTGGCTCCCTTACCAACAGCGCATTACATACAGAATTTCCGTCTTGGTCCGGCGCTGCTTTGAGGGTTTGGCTCCTTTATACTTGCAGGAGCTCTGTTGCTCGACCACGCTTGTTCAACGCCGCTGCTCTCTCCGCTCAGCTGCACAAGCGGAACTTATTGTTCCACGCTCACGGACTGCAATCAGGCAGCGCCGTGCTTTCTCCGTGGCTGGCCCTGCGACCTGGAATGAGCTCCCTGTTATCCTTCGTCAAATACCTATTAGCCTTTCTACTTCTACTTCATTTCTTTCTCTTCTCAAGACTGTCTTATTCGACCGGGGTTGGACTGGGAGCGCTCCTGAGTAGTAACCTTGAAGGAGCGCTATATCAAATTCTCAGTAAATAAATAAATAAATAAATAAATAAACCTGAAGTGACTTGGCAAATTTACCATCTTTGCTCGTTGCTGCAATGATGTTCTTGTTACTTGCTGCAAAGGACTGTTCGAATGCAATTATTTTAGGTTGCTATACCAGATAATGTGATCTCATTGGAGTAGGCATAATTAGCCTATGCTGACTTTATCTTTTCTCACAATATAAAACACAGAAGACACTGTACGCTTCTGCAATGTGGTTTACTGTGGCAATATTCCCCCGCAAGCCACATGGAGGAAAGTCGGGAAAATTATTGCAATTAATATAAACAGTTGCGATCACACGAATAGGCCTACGGTTTATCTGGACTAGCCTACAGTGGTTCATCTTATGCTGGCCACAGAACGAAATCACCACATGTGCGCTGCTACTGTCGTTCTGAAGAAATCAAAATACATTTACAATGTAAGTAGTTTCAAATAAAAAGAAATTGAATGTTTTCAACGGATCTATCAATTATACTGAATCAGTTAGGCTACTTATCTTTGTCTTCAACGCTGTTGAAACATTTTTATTCACAGTAAATTGCTTTTACAGATAATTGGACGCAACGAATCGCTCTTCTGCTATCCATCTTGTTCATTGGACTATTCGGTCTGTGTTTATGCAGGAGTAATAAACGTAAGTGGGCTACACAGATTATAAACAAACGATCATCCCATTGACGTAAAAAGTCAAATTGATCTTAACTTACCTCGATTTTACTCCGCAAGTATTCCTGACATTTAATCTACCTTTGTCATCCATCGATTGTTTTGCATTGACTCATGCCGTGCGTTGTCAAACACTTCATTTAATAAATATAATATTTCTAATAATATAAATCTATCAGATTATGTTGGGCGGCAATGGCGCTGGAAAGATTATGGGTAGAATTATTCCTCAAAACGATCGTTGCTGAGTACCGTAACAGTTGTGGTGCAGTGTGGCATATTGACCGATTACACATGCTTACTTTTAAAACGAATAGTGTCTGACCATATTATTAGCATTTCATGTCTATTCCTCTCAACTCCCAAGGGAATAATACCAACGAATCTGTCTTCGGACGAAGAATTCATCATCACCATTATCATCATCATCATCATCATCATCATCATCATCATCATCATCATCATCATCATCATCATCATCATCATCATCATCATCATCATCATCATCATCATCATCATCATCATCGTCATCATCACCACCATCATGAACATCATCATCATCATCATCATCATCATCATCATCATCATCATCATCACCATCACTATCCATTTCATTATTGTGATTTAAGCTAAAGGAATTTCAGACACTTCACATCGGGTGTGTCTATAGAAAATAGTGTGCAATGTGATTGTGACGTAATTATCATAATTGGTAAGGGACCAAGTCCAAGGGTGTATAATAATATTATTATAAAAGTTTTGAATCACACAATACGTTTGATATCGATCTTGATAATATTTTATTTGCAGGTGACTTGAAGATACGATTTCAACTTTGTCTCACTCTTTGGCATGTGTTTCTGCGTACTCTGTGGAAATTACACAACATGAAACGTAAGTGAAACTGTTTCTAAAACCGTTAAGTTGACATTTCTGAAAAGCCTCTGACTCCACGAACATTAATTCATTATTCATTAGTCCAGCATTTATTATTTTCATTGAACTTTTCAAGGAGACTATAGGCCTACTCAGCGGTTAATCGTATATTAATTAAAAAGGCCACGGTAATCATTTAAAATGCTGTTATAAATCTATACAAAATACTTCGAATTATTGCCTTTTATAAAAGGTGCTTCACCACCTAATCTCGTGCAACCTAACTGACTTTTACAGTCCGCAAAAATAATTCCATGTCGACAAATTTATAATAAATTCTGATCAGGTTTCTTTAACGTGCAGTTCTACACAAAATGTGCAGTTCTAAATGGATAATTTATGTGCAGTTGTAGAAGCACTCCTGTACTGTGGTAAAACTAGCAAAAAGTCATTGTCATCCGATTGGAAGTAATCAACTATGGAGGATGGAAAAGCAAAAAAGTTGTGCAGTTCTAAAAATTCTTTAAAAACAGCCCTGCTTCTTCTTAGTCATGTGGTGTTCCATTTAAATTTAAAAATCTTTGGTCTACGTGCCATCTCATGACTTGTGATTATCTGCATCTGCAGCTTCACTTCTATCACCTTTAAAGGAACACTATCTTTCTGTTCTTAATTTTTCAAGCAGTGAAGACATCCTTTTCAAGATACCGCTATTGATGTGAATCCACGAAGTAATGATTTAGTTGCTTAGCGCATCATAGATTTTCAACGTCCTAATAAGTCTAATGCTGACGCAAATGATTATAATTATAGCCTACTAAGAACGTTATACATTGTGGACGTTGCACCAGTAGGCTAGTAATAATAGCAACGTATCTTCTACGCTGTAGCCTAGCCATGTAAAATTGCAAATGCAAAATAATTTTGCATCAGGTTTTGCAGCATTAAAGGAAATAAAAATATAATAACATAAATTAGAATGAAATAAATTGACTAAACTAACTGAAAAGTTTTCTAATTATTCACAGAACACAGAGACAGCAAGAAAAAAAGCATCGGTGTTAAGAACGACTCGTCTCAGTGACGCTTCTAAGAGAAGAATTTACGACAAAGTTATAGAAGTTAAACCAAACTTTTCACGACTATTTAATTAATAAGAATATTCTAGATAATGACATGTTAACGCAACAATATCTGCATATTGTAGATGATCGATTTGGAAAATAGGTAATTCTTACATTTTTGTGTGTGTGCTGTAGAATATTGCAAGACAGAATGCTTCCGAGTGAAATATAGTAGGCCTAACTCTAATTGTCGCGTTTAGTTGAAGACAAGAGTTGGTTTTTCTAAAGTGAGAGATGAAGTCACATGAAATAACAGAGAATTAGTTGTAACATCCTGTTATGAAGATCTGTCAATAGGCATAAGTTAGCAAGCTGCTGTTGAAACTGTTTGTATAACCAATACTCTAGGGCTCTAGGCTCACGTTTGCTTCATAGACTCTTGTATCCGGACGCAACAGTCACTAAATATTAAGTTCGTCACTTCGACCTGCTTGAGTAATAAGCTTACGTTAACAAAATACTTGAATATTGCCGATAGACAAAATTATAGGCTAAATGTTATCGTCGGAGGTGAAAACGTAAACTGCAGAACAGCAAACACTTAGCCTAATTTTAGGCCTACAGAGAGTTAAAACAGGTAAAAAAGAATGAAGACGAAAATTAAAGTCGCAATCATAACTGAATTCTGTAGGCTATGGCATAAATGAATTCGTGAAACAAAGTCCGTTGAAAACAGCTTCCTGTTCTGAAAATTCAAATGTGATAATATATTGTGACCACATATTAATTATCTTCTACAAGCGAATATTTAGAATTAGGTTACATTGCAATTATTTAATTATTTATTAATAAAACACGGCAAACCTTCCGATACTACGCAACGCACGTGAGTAGAGTCTAAACCAGCATTGGTTATTAAAATATGGATTTAAAACCTGGAGTTTACAATTGTCATTCTAGTCTATTACGCGTTAACGGTGTAAGCAAAGAATATT
Organism: Lumbricus rubellus; assembly: GCA_945859605.1. NCBI lineage: Eukaryota > Metazoa > Annelida > Clitellata > Crassiclitellata > Lumbricidae > Lumbricus > Lumbricus rubellus. The sequence goes on along the minus strand of OX243814.1, from coordinate 3,905,458 downwards.
TTTAATCCCTGATTTTTTATCCGTTGGTTTTTGCATGCAAAGTACCGGTATTTAGTTTTCAACGACTTTGAGTTCTGGTTGAAGATAGTCATCGCTGTCTTTAGCAAACGCTCCTACCTTACCATCTGGATAGTTATCTTCATCTGAGTCGTTAGCAGAAACGGCATACAGTGAATGGACAATGGCAACTGACTTGTTAGCAGCTCTATCCATATCGAGGTAGTTGCTGGAGTCAGGGCTATTCGGATTCGTAAATCCTCTCTTAGGAACTGGCGTGGTGTACCTCTCTTCTGTACTCACCTCATCTGAGCATCCAGGCATCTTAGTTTCAGTCGGGTCATTCTCCGTGTTTAGTGGATCCATCTTCTCATAGAGGTCCAAGCTGTCGTACAAGGACGATACGCTTTCCATGGCAACCGATAGACTGCTGTAGCATTGCATCGCCTGAGAGTCGCATTGATTCTGTGACGCCATCGCTTGGCATGTGAGGTCATCTTCTGTTTCAGCGCCATCTATCCGGTCGTAGATATTGGGTGTTGCTGTGGGTGTTGCTGTGGGTGTGAGGTCGTATTCGCCGGATGGTGGTCTTTCCATTCTGCGGATGGGTACTGTGCTTGATGTCGATGCATTGTAAATCACGTTTATATCTACAAAAGCATCGTAGGCCTACGTGGTGTAAGCTTATAAGAATTGCGTATGATATTTTTGTGCAAAGAACTGTGCAAACATGTCTAATCACAAACCAGCGTTTGTACATAGAAGGAATTGAGTAGGCCTAGGCTACTTTTGATTTTTGCGTTTTATTCTCTCGTTGCAGCCCTATTATTTTTAATCACATCGATCCAGTTTCTGTTTATACAAGAAGTTGTTCCATTAATGTACATGTAAATTCGCTTTGGGCAACATTCTTTTTTCATCAATGTAGCTTATGTTTACTGTTCATCAATCCAGCTTCGAAAAAAGCAGATTAGAACACAATTCTAAGCGAAAAGGTAGGCCTACTGCAACTGGAAGAATGCGCTCTAATGGATACAATAAGATTGATGCAAATAAAATGAATCGGACATAGGCTACTTTGAGAGGAGATTCCCTTCTGAGATATATAATCGAAGGCAGAATGATGGGAAGAAGTAAAAGAGGATGTTGATTGGCTGCATGAAGATGAAAATACTGTCGTAACTGAAGGATATGAGATGGAGAGATGGAGAAGGTTCAGCATCGAGAAGGGTGGTGCCTCGTTCGAATTTGCCCCTGGGTCGAGAACTTGAAGATGAATAAAGAACCTCAGTTTGACCTTAAATTTTGATGTCCCATTGTGCCTTTGTTAGGAGAGCAATAAAGACCACGCTCACATTCTTAGGAGTAGGCCTATAGTATTTTATGGATGCGTGCATATGCATTGCTATCTACGGTTGATGCGTGGTTCATGTCTATTATTATACCTCTGACTCTTCTAATTCGGATGTGTCGTCGAATTCCAAGTCCAACAAAGATGGTGACGAGAATCAACACAGTTGCCAACAGAAGCAAAGCGGTGATGTCTAAAATCAAGCAATAGTTTATTTGGATAACTCCTTGTACAACAAAATCCATGTAGGGCCTACGTGAATACCACGTATGTAACATTATCCATATTAAGAAATTGATTATTACTCTTAATTAAAGATTTTTTTTGTGCCGGAGTCTTATGCATTTAGAACCAACCTTTTACGCACCAATACAAAGCTGTGAATCGGGTCAACACCCTGAAAATCGGACACTAAATACATGTACATGTACGTCAGATATGCTGTGGTTGTGGATACCAGGATAGGCAACGTATTAGAACGATAATTCTTCAGTTTGAAATCTGCATAATTATTACATTGAGACGTTTGGACGCTAGTGCTGTAAGTATAAGCTTAGGTCTATTATTGTTCGAAGTAGAAAGAGAGACAAGCAGAAAGAGAACGGAGATGGAGAGAAGCAGGCAGAAGAAGAAAGACAGAGGGAGAGACAGAGACAGAGACAGAGATGGACGGAAGAAAGCATACAGAGTGAAGGAAACATACATGTATAGAAGCATGGAGATGCAAACAGACAGATAATATGCCTAAGGACTCAGGAGATTGCTACAGTCAGACATAGGGAGGCAGAAAAAGACGGAGTCAGAGATAGCCAGCGGTAGAAAGAGGAATAAAGACAGATCTAGTTATTTGGATGATTATGTCTGCACTTATAGCTTGTGAAAAACTCCTCTGTCTGTGTCCCGCTCTCTGTGTTAATTATTTTGATGCAAAAGTCCTGTTGCATCCAATCAGTTGTTTTAGATCGATATCCCTTTCTCACTACTACTCATCTGCCCTCACTCACCAACAATTCCTCATGTATTTACCGCGTAATCGAAAGTGAACTCCGCCTCAGGTTCCTATGGATTTTGTTATGGAACCTGTGCCGGTCCCAAGCCCGGGTAAAGGAGGAGGGTTCCGCGGAGGGTTTGCAGCCCTCCCGGGTAAAACAAACTACGCAACGGAAACGACACAGAATCGAAAGCGTGCGACAACAATTCACCGGGTGATAAGTTGACTGTTGAGCGCCCAACGATTATAGAAATTAGTTAACTTTTCAGACAAGAAGGAAAGTAACCATTGCGTGGAATATGAACATTGAACGCATGACCGAAGCGTTTGACAGCATAATTATTAATCCGGTGACATATAGCATTTTGTTTTCACGTCGATGATTTGCAGAACTATGCTTTTCACCGAGATGTTGTCAGGTATATAATCATTACAATTATTTGGCCGTCAGAGGTTGACAAACAATGGCGTTTTTCGATCCTGGACTTAATTTAATATAATTTATTGTCTTTGGCTTTGCAGGCTTAGCAAAAGTAGGCAAAATATTGTTGATGTGTCCCAACCCTGAGTTCAATTGATGCATATTTAAATGTTGGAAGTTGGGACATTAGTAATTTACAGTGAAAACTAAAACTGCTTAGTAAATTCGTTTTGCTTTTTCAAGTGCTTTGTTTGGGCTACACTCATTGTAGCCTAGGCTATTAATTTTTACGTATTATTACTAGGCCTATATGTCCGTGGTGAACACAATGTCATGCTCGCGTATGCGTCACAGTTGGACTAATAATAGTAAAATATGATAACATTTCGGTAGGCCTAATGCATAATAATAAGTTAGAGTTTTCAAGTTCGCGAGCTTGCTATTGGTGGCATAAGTTACACATCTATGCATGCTATGTCTTCAATGATTAGATATTTATTATATTGAGGCTTGATGTCCTGCGGATTAGACAAAATATATAAGCTTAAGACATCAAATGCTACCTAGAGACTAGATCAAAAAGAACATTCGGACAGTTACATAGGCCCTATATACGAATACGAATATACTCAGGCCTACCCGAAACAATACACAGTCATGTTAAGTAAAGACTGTGATTTTCTATGAAAAGATTTTAGTTTAGAGGTACATATTATTTACATGACAACTTAATTATTAAGATTTATAAAACTTGACGTTTCCGCTGGTGAGTGTAGGCCTATTTTTACTGCCCGCCTGTCATCTTTGGAAGATCTTTCAGGTTAGCCGGATAAAACGCCGGGGAACATGCGCTAAAATAATTAGCCTATGTATCTGCGGACAATGCAGAAGATTTTCTGGATTTGTTTACCGCCTTTGACACGGTCGATCATTTTATGGACTTAGACAGCATTGCAAACATTGACCAGTAATTTCACAACGTTGACGACAATTATAGGTAGGGCTACTTGCATTCTTCATGATTTATTTACAGCTATTTAATGATCACTTACACCAATTATTTTTATCAGCTGACTTCGATGTAGTTGAGCTGAGTGGTCTGACTTCAACTGGAATCGGAACAACGATCACCTCTTCTGTAGTCTCCAACTCTTCTGTAGATCTAGTCTCCAACTCTTCTGTGGTCTCCAACTCTTCTGTAGATCTAGCCTCCAACTCCACCCGAGGTGGTAATAGTCGTGGGAAGTTCCAAGTGTAGTTGTAATCTGGTGTATTGGTTGCTGTCACACGGACGCTTCCATTATGCCACTGGAAAAACACTCTACACGAGAAATAAGTAGTTTTACTCTTATCAACAACATGAATGAAAGTTGTAGTGACACTGTTGTTGGAGACTATTTCCGTTGATACACCTTGAATGACTATCTGTTCGTCATCTTCATCTTTCTTTTCGTTCTCGGTGTGTTGTTTCCATTCGATGGTTGGAGACCACAGTCCTCGGAAGTTGACTTTACATCGCATCCAGATGATATCGCCTTCGGTCAGAGTCGTGTTGCCATCTGATGTGTAGTTTGTCTCACAAAATGGTTCGCTCTCTGATACACGACAGAAACAGAAGCTATTCATCGTAGGCCAACTATGCACATTGCACAATGTATGAAAATAACCAACCACTTAATCATGAATATATAATCGACTTACTGATTTATCGTACAGTACAATAAGATGTATACTACTTGAATGTTTGATCTATCCATAAATCCAATTGATTGTCTGAGAGACCTGATTTATTCGGGAATGAATTTCTTAGCCTAATAGTTAATTGTAGCGCCTGCAACCAGCGAATTGACACTAAGCCTGACTATCGAGTCCCTTGGTCAGATTTAAACTTGCAGTTGCTCGATTGCGCCCTGAATGGTGCACCGAGTAGACCGCAAAGCCACAAGCACTTCCTACCCAAATCAGAGTACGTAGAGTACTTCATAACTAATATGCTACGGCAAAACTATAAGTTAGATGAGCGCTGGAAACATGGTGTTAACTCTATTTTTTTGCAATTACACTGGTTGTCGGATGAGCATGTTTATAGCGGGAGAAGTCGGATGAGCGAGGTGTAGGCTAATCGTGGTATTTTTTATTCAAGCACTGCAGTAGTGCTGACACCTATAGATAAAGGGAAAAATATTTTGGTTGTAGATGTAGAAGCTTGAAGAGGGACGGAACAATGTCATAGACTCATAGTTTGCTGAAGTAAAAGTCGGATGAGCAATGAAAATATTACTGAAATAATATGTTTTAACAATTTCACGACTCAGTAACTGACAGTAGGCCTACGTGCTGGGAGTTGGACAATGGAAATCGGCAAGTCGCACTTGTAGGTTATAAGCCTATAATATTTTCTTACCTAAAACGGTAAGGTAAGCGCTGAATTCGTACTGTCTAGTGGGACCATCAGTACGGCAAGCATACCAGCCAGCATCGTCTAACTGCGTTGTATTTGTGTACAGCAAACCAAAACAGTTTTCGTCCATGTCAAATCCAAAACGCGACGAAAATTGTTTAGTTAACCGAGGAGGTCCATCGTGATTCCGAAATATCGTCACAAGACTGGAGGCCAGTGGTCGTTCGAGTTCCCACATGAAGACGTGCGATTCGTTGATCACATGGCATTCCATGGCCATCCAGTTACCGACAACCACTGCTGCGTTAATTGGTGCTGCAGTTCCATCGGCTAAAAATATGACCAATGTGGATTAGAGTTATGAGAACTTACTACTTCATCATGTGACATGAGATAAAATTAAAGTAAACAATCACAATGTTTTGCAAAACTCTCAAAGTGATGCTATTTTTTTTAGATACAGAACCTACAAAGAGAAAAGTTAGTTAAAAAAAGATTCAACGAAAGGAATTAAAAACAATGTAGCAGAAATAAAACACTGTGTTGCAAAGTTAAGTTCAATTCAGTAGGGCCTAAGCTGAAACCACAACATGAAGGAGAATAACAGAAACAATAAAAACAAACCGGAACACATGTTTATGGAACAGACCTACAAGTAGGCCTAATAGGCTATCTTCTTTAAGCTTATATTCAACTTCCTCGACCTGCTGAATAACTCCCATGACCTTGATGCGACCGGATGAAATTATTATGATAACTTATCAGAACAAGGGCGGCGGTTGACCATAGTGTCAACTGTCATGAGACACGCAGGAGACAGCAAACCTTTTTCAGCGTCTTTCTGTTTGTACTCAACGCTTTAACGCTGCTTCTTTTCGCTTTACCTTTGCACAATCGACAGGACCTGGTGACTATGATCGTTAACTCCAGAACAACACAGCTTTTAGTAGCCTGAGGGATCATAATATACCTCAGGCGATTAAAAATAGTAATAAACAGTAGTAGGACTTAATTAATATATTATATGTATGGATTGTATGGTACACAACATAGATGTAAAAAACGATGAAAATAAAATAAAAAACGGTAAAAAACTACGTCTTTTCAAAAAAATAAAAAAGACAAAAACCATAAAAACGGGGGACAATAATTTGCCTTTGTTACATGTGAAACTTCATTTAAAGCTCAAAAACCTTTCATTATGCAAGTTTATCTTAATCTGCAAATATGTATTTCTTCTCATCCACTCATTCATCACGACAAATATGAGATGATGACTTAAACAATTACATAATAAAACTATAGTTAGCTGAATATTTGAGAGTAGGCTACGGTGAAAACTTATGGAATATCAGACAAAAATTAAATTAAGGAAAATAATTATAGACAGCAAATATATAAATATAGTTACATAAAAATAATATAAAAAAAACGATTAAAAACAGTGGCGGATTTAGGTTTTATTGCATGGGGGGTCGAGAAAAATTTCAAGAGGGCGCCTGTACTTACATAGTTAAAAACAGTAAACTAATTATAACTCATCCGATTTAGCCGACTACATCAAACAATATAAAGAATCTAAAACAGACACTTTTTTAATTTGTGAGCTTGACTACTTATAATACTTGAGTTAGGCCTACATAAATTTATGTTTAGGCCTATAAAAAATATTTATTAATGTTTTTTTATTGGGTATTGATCCAGATAAACGTGTATTTTAAAATGCACGTTTACCTTGATCCAAGCTTTACGCAGAAACTTGTTAGTTTAGACCTATATAAATTACTTTGTGTGTGATTTCAATCATTTCATTTAAGCAAAACGATAGATGTATATAATTGATTCAAAGTCGTTGTTCTCAGCAAGACCGCATGGAATTTAAATTAATGCCAAACCAGATAGACGTTCGTTTTTCATTGTCGATTGCAAATAACTTTTGATAATCTTCAATTTACTACTTCTTTTAGCACTGAATCAGCAGATGTACATGTAACAGGAAGTCAAGTGAATTTTATATAGTATTGACAAATTTTGGAGTCCTGGTGCCATCTGTTTTTCTTGTAGTGGAGGGGTGGGAAGAGAAGGGGAGGGGAGGGGGAGGGGGCGGGAGGGGGAGGGGGAAAGGGAGAGGGAGGGAGAGGGAAGAGGAAGGGAGGGAGGGATGGTTGGATGCTCTTTTCAGCCACAGCAACGCGTGGCCGGGTACGCTAGTTTATTTAATATAAATTTGTATGACGGCAAGTTGAATTTTTCATATAGGCCTAGCCTACGAAATGCGGTAATGGGCCATAGCAATAAATAAAAATAAGTAATAACCGCCATAGAAATAAATAAAAAATAAGTAATTATGTGATGAGTGTTAAATTCATGGTGTGATTGCGTAAAATAATAATCAATTATAATATAATTAACTGGTAAAAGTATGAGAATTTAGTTTCCATGAAGGACATTTTAGGTTTAAGTAATAAGCATGGGTTGGGCCCGAGGGGGCGCCGTTTTCCACCCCACAGGGGCACGGGGGGCGACCAGACCCCCCGGGCTTGGACAAAATCCGCCACTGATTAAAAAACGATGGAAAAAAACCGAAAAAACACGTTTTTGAGAGAGAATAAAAAACCGGAAAAAGGTTTTTACAACTATGGTACACAAAGACTCATATAAAATCTCCATTGTAGCCTATTGCAATAACTATGGGCTACTTACTCAAGCATAAAAAGAATAAAACTATTGCGTAAATAACGCGATTCCTAAGCATAATGCCGCTAATGCCTCTTGCAAAACTAACTGAATCACCGTTCTGTCGCATATTTATTCCAGTTATTCGAATTTCAAGTTATCCCATGACACAGTGCGACACTGCTCATGATGCACGAGTGACATCCATAAAGTTGTTGCTTTGAGCACCTTACATGTATGTATCACTTTTATCCGGTTGAACAGTTTATAAGTTCTGATCCGCTTGTTACTTTCCATTTTGAGCTTGTTGTGTCATGGCATATCGTTTGGTGCGCCAGAATTTTTTTTGTAACCTGGACAGTGAACATGGGCATGGCAATCCTAAAAGTAGCCTGTGTAGAGGGTGATTTATGGCCCAAATGAATTCTCAGAAGGACACACTTCTGGCAGACTTGTGGCCATGGACGCTCGCTGAAAGTCTGCATGAGTATAGCAAAACATGATGTTCGCTCCTGTTGAATTTTTAGCAAGAGCGTGAAAGATGGAAAGCAAGAAATTAGAAACATGGAAATTTCTCAGATAGATTTGTAAAATGAAAATTTGTCAGTTTCACTCTGTGTATTGTTAGTAGGCTCTATCGTTATTGCTTAGGCCTAAGTGCAAAGAAATGGTTAAAAAATGTTGCAGTTAAAAAATTGGTGCCGGTTTTTTGGGTGGGAGCATGTGCTTCCTCTTGCCCCTATGTGCGGGCGCTTATGCTTGTGGTACGTTTGCTGTAATTATAGCTTAATAGGATCCAAATGGAGACCTGAAAAAACATTTCGCTTTCTGTATGCATTCAATCATTGGTTTTACAGCCTATAATATGTATAAGCTTATTCATCTGATGGTCTTTGTGTTCATAACCTTATTCTCCACACAGTGCACAGGGCAACGGCTTTTTACCAGGGTATTAGCCTCACTGGTCCTGCTGTATAGCGACCCTACTGCCAAAAGGGTAAATTTCAGTGGCGGATTTAGTCCAGGCCCGGGGGGTCTGGTCGCCCCCCCGTGCCCCTGTTGGGTAACAAATGGCGCCCCCTCGGAACCGGCCCGTACTTATTACTTAACCCATTAGTGCCTGATTTTTCAAAATCATCTCAAAATATAAAAACTTTGTTGCAAATGATGAGTTTGGACAATAAAAAATAAAAATTCTGCAAAAATTTTGCTTTTGATGCTTTAGGAGCAAGTTTTGGAAGCGTCCCATTTTTGGGGACGCTAGGCACGAAAGGGTACGTGAAGATTCACATGGTGATACGTACAGGTTATATCACTCAAGACTGTTGATACAGTCTAGTTAAGAGAATAGATATATAATTTGCACTCAGAATCATTGGAAATCATATTTATAAGCAACATTTCTGCAAAAATGGTATGCCTGAATACATTTTTAGGCAAAATTGTTCACATTTTGAAATGAATTGCTTACACAGAGCATATCGTAATAATGCTTTTCATGTCTCAGATCAACATCCTTTAGCAATAGCAACCAATACTGTTACAGAAAGATTATAAGACAGTTACATGAAGCTGTTTCAAGTGCTAAAGTGCTTTTGTCTGGTTTTGTGTAGTAAATTGTTGGCCTAACCCTCTTTATGTGGACCGACCTATCATTTTTCTCAAACTTTTCGCACACTTTCATTCGCACAATGCATCTGAGTTACAACAGATGGAATCTAGTGCTAAAGTACTAAGTGAACTTCATACTTTCTGGTTCATACAGTCAGCTTTCATTTTCCTAATAGACACAGTATGTGTTTAGATCCATGAACTGGCCCTCACTTTTCTATATTGAACAGCTCGACCAAAGGAAGTGAAAATCTCCACATTTGTTGGTCTGTATCGTCTCAATAATGGTATATTTTGCCCATCTGCTGTAGCAGTCTCAGAGTGTTAAAGAAGTAGTCATAGTAGCCTACACAACATAGTTGTTGCAATGACCACCCTCACCAAGTTGAGGACTCATGACCCCAACTCCATTATAGGTCTGACTGAGTAAAGTAACCATGTGGTGTATTCAACGAACAGTCTGTGTAGCTAACAAGGCTTAGTTGCAGTCTGAGAGTGGTAAAGAAGTGGTGAAAGGACCACTATTTGTTAGTAGGAATCAACTGAATTGACAACCATTATGCCTCCTGACTAATCCAGGCTTTGGATCCATGTACCAACTCATCCATTATGGTGACATGGATGTGAATCAGAACAAAAGCCGAGTGGTGTATTCAACATAGTACCATGCCATTGACTAGTCATTAGGCCAACCTGAAATTGTAGTAGGCCTAACTGAAAATGTTACAGGAATGTTATATTGAGCACAATGCACAATGGCATTTCTTTAGTTTGGCTGACACCTTACAAAAGAATGACAAATTACATCGCGAATGATTTTTATTTATTTATTTGAAATAAATTATAATAAATTAAATCAGTAAATTTAATTTTCTAGCAATTGCATACAAGAGAATGAGTGCATTTTGACTATTATTTTGCACTACATTGCATAGGCATAGTAGATTCTGGACGATTTCTATCCATGTGAAATATTCATGTAGGCTATACATATATACATAGGCCTGATGTAGCCTATAGTTGAAGTTGTCATTAAAATTTTGAGTCAAATATCATTATATAATGCTAACTATCACTGCGAGTGATACTTCTGCCTAAAAACCGCCGTTTATACTTCTTTTCAAACAATATCTGACTAAAATGTCTTACAAGATGCAAAACTGCGTGTACTGAACTTCACGTACCCATTCGCGCCTTGCGTCCTCAAAAATGGGACAGCGCTTCAGTGATAAAATGCATATCTTATATTTTATTAAAATGAATTTTATATAATTATTTATGTAATAGTATATACCAACGTTTGTGAAACCAAAGACAGATTTGTAGAAATGCACACACAAAATTTTAAATAAGAGGCGGATTGTCCGCAATGTTTACCTTTTCTAAAATAGGTCAATAGCCTGATTAAAAACAAAATTTTCGGTCGATAAAAATATTTTTGGTGCGCATTTTTTGTCAGAATCACTTAATCAACATGTTGCCATGACGGCTATTACATTAAATTGCATCTTCAATGCATATGTAATTTTCTGTGAATTTTTGAAGTGGTGTCCCATTTTTGGGGACGCTAGGCACTAATGGGTTAAACCTTAAAATCCTTCATGGAAACTAAATTCTCATACTTTTACCAGTTAATTATAATTATAATTTTTTTTATAGTTTTTACGCAATCACACCATGAATTTAACACTCATTACATAATTATTTTTTTATACTATTTCTATGACGGTTATTACATTTTTTAAATTTATTACTATGGCCCATTGCCAATTCAACTTGCCGTCATACAATATTAATTTATATTAAATAAAAGATGTTTTATTAAACCAGATATCGTAAACAACCCTGACCTAGGCCTATACAGTCTGCTTGCTGTCCTTGGCAGTTCCTCATCATGACATTGTGTTGATTTTCTGCAGAGGTTTAGTTGAATAGGTTATTATAATATTCTTTCAACAATCTAAGTTTAACGTTTGATTTATTATCATATAGGCTATAGGCCTATATAGATCTAAATTCTAATTGAAAGGTAATCGCTACTCGGAGATTAAGTAATTGTGTGGAAATTTAACATAGAAATTTGAGATTATGAATGATTAAATCTGAGTAGATCATAGGCCTACTAATAAATAATTGGTAAAATAATCAATTAAACGTAGCTAATTTATTGTTAATTAAGAATAAGTAGAATATTGAGTAATGACGAATAGGCTAGACTAGAAGAAGAACAGATGGCTCCAGGTCTCCCTAATTTGTCAATACTATATAAAATATTATTACAACAATACTAGGCTACTATAAAATTTACTTGACTCTTCCTCTTACATCTGCCACTGCTGAAAGAAGTTTAAGTAGCCTAGGGTAGAGTTCCCATATTTGGGCACCTTAAGGATAAAAGACTCGTATTGCAGTGATTTTGACATGCGTACGTCTGGTTTGGGGTTATTTGGTTAAATTAAACATTAGGGAATGAAAATATATTGAATACATGCACTTGAGTGCATGAGAATATTAGTTGTGGGGAGAAAAGGACATGCCCCCAAAGTGCCCAAATTAGGACACGGTGCCTCAATTTGGGCACCAGGTGCCCAAATTAGGTACTCATTGGTACAGCTATGAAGGTGGTGACCTGCTTACTCTATTTTCTACTTAACGCATACCAATTTCGAGATGAAATAAACAAGAAATGAAATAATGCTTGGGTAGAATAATTGTGTTATATTCACAACTGCAGTTGAATAAGGTAGCCTAATACTGAAACCAAAGTGATGAAGTAGATACAGGTCCTGTTGATCAAACATTATACCAGAATAGGTTATTTCGGAATATTTCCACTAGGAAACTAAACTGCATCTACTAATTCACTACTTCAAAATCAGCACTATCGTTTGATTTTCTTATTAAGCTTTAGCTAACTAACTGTATGCGTGTAGGGCCTATTACACATCCACTTTTCATATATCAAGCGCTGCGACCATCTGACATATGATTCATTGTATGGAACTCCACAGTATGGGCCCATAAACATGGAGCTGTGTAGTATCTTTCAGGCAACGAACATTTCCCCTCTCTGCACAAAACCTTCGGCCACCCTCCCCCTCGAACAACCACCCGGACAAATCCCTCCATTTTAACACCCGGCCATGACAAAACTCTTCTTCCTGTGCAAATAGCCTATTTATGTAGGTAATTGATAAAACGGCTTTTATAAATCAAGCTTCTATATAAATAGTAAAATTTCTATTCATCAATCCAACTTTTACTTAGATAACAATTAATTTTTATTAATCCAGCTTCCATTTAGTCACTGTGCAAGTAGCCTATTTATGTAGGTATTATTGATCAAATTTAGGCTAATTTTCCAGTTTGCGGTGCTGTGTCAACTAGTTAGTGTCATACGGGTATACGCATAAACCTGTCTCTGTCATTCAGGCGTGAACTTACAATTTGTTAGTGTCGCTCAGTCATTCCGATATCAAGCTAATACCTGTTGGTTTATTTACGATAGCATGAAACCATATCAATCTAGCTTCCATTAAAGCAAGAATATGTTCATCCATCTTCCATTTAAGCAAGAATATTTTCATCAATCCAGCTCCAATTTAAATAGGAATATTTTCATCAATCCAACTTCCATTTAAGCATGTACATTTTCAAAAAATTCAGCTTCTATTTCAGCAAAAAATGTTTTGTATCAATCCTACTTCTAGCCTGTTTAATGAGAATTCTTTTTATCAATCCAACTTGCATAAGCTACTTAGAATTGCCGTTCAGAGAAATACCACTTATACCATTATGTTCTACCAGCTTTTTGTTCTACCCTGGGGGGTTTGTCTGGGGTAGTTTGTTCGGGGGTTTTGTCCAGGGGAAATGTACTAGCTACGCTAGCATTTTTCACCACCATCTTGATTTTTTGTGGTCACTTGTTGGCTTTGAGTGTCTGACGTGTTCGTCCTCCTCGCTTATCTGACGATTTTGTTTTAACAGGGTGCAGTCGATCATTTATCTTTCTTTCTTCCTATTTTCAGATACAATGAAACCATGAAAATGCTAAAAAGAGTACGCAGGTGCACATAGATATAACCCCTTTAATAGCTGGATCAAGGTGGTACCCGGTGCTCAAATTGAGGCACCATGTCCTAATTTGGGCACTTTGGGGGTCTGTCTTTTTCTCAGCACAACTAATATTGTTAAACACTCAAGTGCATGTATTAAATATATTTTCATTTCCTAATGCGCAATTCAACTAAATAACACAAAAATAGAGATATGCACATCAAAATTACTGCAGTACGAGTCTTTTATACTTAAGGTGCCCAAATAAGGAAACTCTACCTTAGCTGATTTTCCATGTTCCAATCACAAAATAAATTGAACACTATAAAAATCATCAGATAGGCCCTAAATGTAAGAATTTTCAAAATTATACACTCGTATAATATAGGGTCTAGTCTAACCGAGACCTATTATGGCAAAATTGAATGTAACTATAAAGAAATATTAGCGTGTAATATAGTATTAAGCGTGACCTCATTTGGGCAAACATGGTTACCTAGAATGGGCACTGCCCAAATTAGGAATACAGAAGGGTGCCCACAATAGGGTCTATGTCATGCCTTCCTAGGAAAATTAATGACAAAGTTAACTCATTTTCTCTCGCATTTTCGTTCACCTGGGGTGAAAGAGCGATACTTCGCGAAACTCTTGCAAAAAACCGATTGAAAATACACCAAAAAGCAACTCGCCCACAGCTTCCGAACCACATAGCGAACATTTGAACACTCGCATGCTAAAAACAACATTTACTTCTTACGTCAAGGTACAATATTCTACCTACTTACTTTTTTGTTTTATAACTACTATACATAGAGTTGATAATATTTCCTATAGAATGCACCACTCTATGTCGTCTATATTTTTAGATACAAGGGGGTGCCCATTTTAGGAGCATGCCCAAATTAGGGTCATGTACCCTATATAGAAGATTATCAAAAGTTATTTACGATCGACAATGAAAAACGAACGTCTGTTTCAATTCAACGCGGTCCTGCTGAGAACAAGAACTTTGGATCAATAGATTCTATATAGGCCTCAATGAAATGATTGAAATCACGCAGAAAGCAATTTATATATAGGCTAGGCCTAAACTAACAAGTTTCCGTGTAAGGTTTGGATCAAGGTAAACGTGTAGGCCCTATTTTAAAATACACGTTTACCTGGATCAATATATCCAATTCCAATAAATAACATTAATAAATATTTGTTATTTATAGGTCTAAGCATAAATTTATATAATTCAAGTAAGTAGTCAAGCTCACAAATTTAAAAAGTTTCTGTTTTATATTTTTGATTCTGTTTGATGTAGTCGGCTAAATCCGATGAATTATAATTAATTTACTGTTTTTAACTATGTAAGTAGAGGCGCCCTCTTGAAATTCTCCTCGACCCCCCGTGCAATAAAACCTAAATCCGCCACTGGTAAATTTACAGACATAAATTATAGTTGGTGCTTCTTCCGTCACATTTTTTCCCTGCCCAATGCACGGGAGTTTCCAGAATATCTTCAAAAAAGCTTGTCACTTGTTTATTGCAGTTGAATGTTGAAAATAATCTATCATATTCTTTCGACTTCTACTGTAACAGCGTAGAACATTTTATGGGTAAAGCATCAATATTGAGTATCGCTTCAGGTCTTTTAAATTAGCCCTGAGATGTGCAAGAAATTTGACAGAACGCACAGGACAGGGCGCGGTGAACAGTGAATTTTGAAGCTTTGGACGAAAGCACAATCAGCGGTGTTGCGCTGTTGCTGTCGGATACTGTAAGATTCCAGGCACTCATTTTTGAGTTGGCTACAAGAATGGAGTGTAATTGTCCAAAGTCTCCTGTCACGAGCCGGATCCCTGCAGAAAGCAGCGGAGAGAGACTTAGTCTTAATTCAATGCTTTGTAAACATGTTGTGACAGATTATAAACTGAAGTTATCTCCGGATCCATGGCAACATATAATTTTATGTAGGCTGGAGATGTCAGTCGTTGCTCAGTATGATTACAAACATCGATAAAATTATGCTGAGCTTTAAACTATTGAAAAGTTCCTACTGCACTGCCTAGTTTGTCACTATAGTGTGGTAATTCAAGATTAAACATTTTGCTTTTCTGTATTTATGCAATCGTTGGTTTAGGCTACGGCGTGTTTTATATTCGTCGGATGGTTCTTATGCACATTATCATTGCTCTACAAATTTGCATTGGATATACATGTATATATATATATAATTCTACATAGGCTATATATAGGCTAGTGGTAGAGGAAAAGCATAATTTTGCAGTTTCAAGCCGTTGCCTTCGTCTGACCATCACGAGGCGAGTAAAACGGATGATATCGCTTGGTAATAACTCATCGTGTTATTAATTATTAAACAAGTAGCCTACATGTAGGTCCAATGACACTCTCGTTCTCCCTTTCTATCTCTCCGTCTCTCATCTTTCTATCTATGTTGCTCTATAGTCTATAACATACATAATACGTTGACACTCTCTACTCTCTCGTTCTCTTACTACATGTTTATATGCATACTGGTACATAGGCCTATAATTAAAAATCATATGCATCGTGCGTGCTCGTGCTCGTGTCTATAGGTGAGGACGTGAGTGCTTGAGTGCTTAGGCTATAGGTGTACTTATAGGCGTGCCAGAGCCGTTTTAACGCCTAGGCACGCGAGGCACGGGCCTAGGGCCCCGCGCGACAGGGGGGCCCCGCGGCGACCCAAATATTTAATAGACTACATCACATAACAAATGTGCAACATGTTATACGAACTTTGATGTATGTACTAATACTGTATGTTAGACTAACATTTTTTACACTTTTAGTCAGTGCTTAAAGTGTAAAAAAAGAAGTGCCAGGACGCTGTATTGTAATTGGTCGTGAGTGGCGGCTCCGAAGGCGCGAAGTTGCGAGTGCCGAAGGCACGAAGCAAGTCCCGACTAGGGATCTGGGGGAGCGTCGTAAGCTCCCCCAGCGGGGTCTGGGGGCGGAGCCCCAGCGACCATCACATATTTGGCTGTGTCGACCTCAAATGGGGCCATTTTTAGGCTCTTGTTTGCCAGCTAGTTGTGAACGATAAAGTAGCGAAAACTTCAAGAATAAGTCGTTTTTCAGTGTCGCAAACTACCAGGATAACAATAAAACTAAAAATGCTATTGTAAAAGAAAAAGGTTTTGTCTTTACCGTAAGCTCCCCCAGCGGGGTCTGGGGCGGAGCCCCAGTGACCTGCAATGGGCATTTTTGGCTGTGTCGACCTCAAATGGAGCCATTTTTAGGCAGTCATGGCCGGTCGTCCGTAACTGCATGAACGGGACGGGCTTCGTCATGCAGTCATGGACGACCGTCCTGGCAGTGCTGGCCAAATAAGTCATAGGACGGCGTCCTGCCTCGAAAATAAGTGCCAGGACGCCGTCCATGACCGTCCTAGCACACTTTAAGCCCTGCTTTTAGTACAAATATTGATATGCTAGCTGTGTCAGCATTATATTAACAAAAATTAATGTGACAAAAAGCATAGCCTACATGCACATAGAAGGCATGAATGCAATACTCTATATCTGAGACTTAGAGATTGAGGCGGAAATCGGATTTCGTTCAGTGTTTCATCTAGGCATCTTCATGGGGAACTTCACCTAGAAGTGACTGCCGAGATATTTGATCAAATAATAATAGGCCTAATAAGGCTAATAGTATTTAGTTGCCGTTTACATTAGTGTAATACTCGAGCTCTTATCAGACTATTCAAGTCAGCTGTGCAATTGTTGAGAAATTTTTGTAAAATGACAGCTTAAAATGCTGCAATTGTAATGTAAAAATTCAAAATTTTCCGGTGGCAAGGGTTAAGGGGCACATTCCCTCCCCTTGCCCCTCCCCACTCGACACTACGCGTCTCAGCGATCGACCGTCATAGGCCTATACTTGTTCCCCATCCCCCAGAAACCTTTATCCCCCAGAGAGGGGGAACTAGATGAGACTCATAGTTAGCCTATGTCTAGAATTAGTGTTTGTGCCTAGGGCCCCAAAATTCCTTAAAACGGCCCTGAGGCGTGCTTGTTCAGATGAGGCGGAGAATGAGGAGGAGGAGGAGGAGGAGGAGGAATAGATGGAGGAGGAGGGGAAGAAAGAGGAGAGAGTTCAGAGGAACATACATTTTACATCTATAGGAGATTGGGAGATATCCGAGGAAAATCCCGTCACCCGAATCTCGAGCTGCTTTGTGTCATTCCTCGGGCAGTTGAGCTTCGAGAATATTATAATCGTAAGCAATTTTCTTGATCGATTCAATGCCTAAAATGACATTTTGTTTTGCGTGCGTGGGGAAAAAAATTTTTGACATGCAATGAAGGATCTTGGTCATTTCTCACGAGGCTCATCACATCAGGACCTGCCAGCAATTAAGAGGAACATAATGAGCAAAGGTGAACGGACAGGATCTCGGCAACAAATATTATCTGGTAGATTATAATGACAATGCTTATTATCATTAAGTCTTGGACAGACTCGCACATACATACATGCGTGCATATTATATACATGCGGTGTCATGCATGCATACATTCATAATAACAATTTAAACATGCAAACAGTTTAAAACAATTGCTGTATCACGCATTCTAATAATGATTAGCATCATCTATCTCCGCTAATTACTTGCGACAGATAGAAAGGTAAGCTGACAGCCAAATAGACAACGTTCACTAAAGAAAGAGATGGAATTCCAGTGGTGTAATTACGAATGAACAAACAGTTAGAGACATACAGAAAGTCAGAGAGACATTGAAAGAAACGGACAGAGAAAGTTTATAATTTTATGTGCAGAGACGAAGACGTCATACACCTACATTCTGCACACAGCGTAACAGATAGATGTAGTGCTATAACCACAGATACAACACAGAAAGTGATATTAGCATAACAGAGACTTACGGGAATTACTTGTAGTTAGCGGAAATCCCTAATCATAACTAACCACTAATTGTGACATACTGCCACTGTGCCACAGTAGGCTACTTGTTGCCTCTGTTCTGGTATGCCAGTCACAGACTGCTATGTGCTCTGCGATGGGTGGCTGTGAAGCACATCGCTAAGCAACCAGAAAAATGGTCATCGTTTTGCTTCTGATAGGTGTAATTTTGCTTCGATTTCATCTGGGTAAGACTTCCATATGTTTTATAGTCATTTTGTAAGTCTCAAGTGAAAATTTTGACAAGAAAATGTAAGCAGTAACCATGGGTGCCCGCTAGTGTGGTCCTCAAATCTATGGGGAAAAATAAAGTTTGAACAATGCGTGACGGTACCATTTTTTTCTGTTATGCATCATGTGAGAATGATTCCTACCAAATTTTATTGAAATTGCTCAAAGTTTAGAGGTCGCTCTGTAGGGTGAGATATACCAGTACCCCGACTGCATGTACATTACATGTATGTCGACAAAACTCGACATTCATTTATGATTTAAAGTGAAAGGTCGTCATAGATGCAATGCTTTCTTCAATCTGCAGGAAGAAGCTGATCAATGCTATTATTCTTTTATTTAAATGCTTTTAGATAAGGGTATAAGTGACCTTTGGATAATTGTTTAAAATAAGAGAGGAGAGATAAATTTACGGATGCACTTGGTGCAAAGATGATAGTAATGCGCTCGATGGATGGGAAGATCCTTCCTTGTATTACAGGTAAACAACCATTTGATAGATTGTCAGTAGGCTACTGGTCTCAAGATATACGAAGTGAATGAATTACACGAAGTGCAAAGGTTAAATTATGGTCAAGGTGAAGAAACAAGACAAGTTGTTGTGATTCTGTTGAAAGATTGTGGCTATAGAGTCAAAGTGACTTACTTCGATACTACAGCATTAAACAAAGAGACTATACTGGGAAAGACCCACTGCACCTTGCTTGTCAAAATTGTGATGCATGGTCATGAGTTCAAACAATCATTTGCACTAGCATCAAGTGGCCCACCAGACATAACAATTTTGAAAGTGGGTCTCATGCATTTATAGTTGGATGCTATTGTAAGTCACTTCCAGACAGCACTCCAGGATAGGATCCGAAATGCCAAGATAAGTTGGCAGCATTCATCAAGTCGTCAATTCAGACTTGATGCAAATAGTCAAAAATGCTTAACAATTTAGCATCCAGCTTTGAGATGACTACCACGGACTACTTCAACTCATTGTCGCCTTTCTTAGTAAAATTCCACCACGTGAAATCCGATCAATGGAACTCGTTGCAGTACATGGGGTAAGATGGTTGGCAGATATTGTTTCTTGATGTTCAGAGAACAATTCCTTCTTACAGACCAGAAGAAATATCAGTTAGATACATCAACCTGTTTCCTAGTCTGGTATTGGCAGGAGCATGATGTCTTGTCCCAACCAGATTAGCCTACAACACCTTCCAGCAACCTTCGGATTTTGAAGTCTATCTTCAGGTACAAAGAGTTTGAAAAAATTGTGTCATTTCTGCAGCAACCACCAAGGCTCTTTCTAAGGATTTGTGATATGTGAGTGAGGAGATGGTAGCCTTGGCCTTTTTAGACTCCGCCGTCAACCATGAAACATGCATGTGCACTTGTGCAGCGAAAGATGGTCAAGGCATCTCAAATTCAAGAACGAAACGAGCATGTGAAACACACATTCAAGTGCAGGTGAGCAGCGTATTTACAGTTTGAAGATTTTGGTACGGTCAAAACTTTGAACATCTTACGGATAGTAGAACTGCAATGTAAATTCCTAACTGAGATTGGTAGCCTACCGAACAATTGAAACAAAATCAGGACTTTTAGAAGGCAAAACAGTGCACAAAAAGTTTCGTTGTTGTAAACGGCATTGCCGAGAGGGGTGTTAAACTCATTCAAGAATTCAAATAATCCATCACTAAAAATGAATGGGAGAAATACCTAACGCAGGTTGTATCCTTGACAAAAAGAAGTAGGCCTATGTGTTGGACATACTACTGAGACTCCAACAATCGAAAACCCTCTAAAACTGTTGCGCATGCAGAACATGTTCAGCATATGCCTGGCTTTGCTATACTTTTTAAAATAATTTTAAGACAAAATTATTAACTTTATACCAGTAGGCCTATTCAGTAGATCTATATGCCACTCAATCTCCAACAGTCTACGATGATCAGTTTATTTCTTTGATCTAAATTCTAAAAGAGTTCTTGTCCATTATACTTCAAATGCTATGATTTGACTATTTTTCGCCATGGTAATCAATGGTGAAAAGTCAGTAGCATGGAGCTACCACTAAATATCTATCAATCGGGCTGAAATTTTACACTTATTCACTACTAAGGCAAGGTAACAGATAGAGAGGGTACCATCAGCTAAATTCGAGAAATTATTTTTGAGGACCACACTAGTGCCCGCATAAATTTGTGCAGAGGGGCAAATTTTTGTTCGATGATCACAGTTACCGTAAATGTTTTAGTAGCAGAAGCTTGAAAATGTCTAGCTGGAAATTAAGAACACGAGTATTTTTCAATGAGGTTTATTAATTGCAAATTTTTCAGTTTCATTTTGTGTATCAGCTATAATATGAATAGTTTCCTTAATGCGAAGAAATTTGTTAAAAATCAAAAAGTAGAAGTTAAAAGTGGGTTCCTGAAGCGGAGCCGTAATATTATAAGTCCATTGAATGAATGAATAAATGAAAAAAGTATCAGTTTCAAGGTGCAAGCGTTCCTCTAGCTACTTCTATATTATAATAATAATTTCTAAACTTCTAAAGCGCCACTCGAAAGCCGGTCGCAGAGCTCCAGATTATTCACAAGTGCTGCATCGAGTCAGAATGCTATTCAAATGGTAGTCAGAATAGGTTCGAGTCCGGTAGCCAAAGCAGTAGCTGATAATGAGGGTGCCGTTGACAAAGGTGGAGGATCTGAGGATCAGATGAGTGTGGGGTGGGGTAGTATAAATTCTTTTGAGAAGTTTTGGGTGGAACTCCCCGAGGAGTTATAACCAGAACCCTTTATCCAAGGTTCTCTACTGTTTGACCTCCCTATAGATTCTGTACTGGAAGCATGCAAAATGGACAAACTGCAGCCTGGTTTCTATAGCAGACTTGATGTATATAATACTGGTGAATAAGCATATCTCCCTGACGCAGGGCCTGATTGAATTCAATGCACTGTAGAGAAATTTCTACACCATCTGCCATCAATACTGTTACGCCTAATATGATAGGCTAAGTGAATTAAGTGAACTTAATTAATAAGTGAAACGATACTGCCTGTCAATGCTTATGAAATCTTAATAATCTGCTGTGTGAATCTTTAAAGAAGATCAATGCATAGGCCTACTGTAACACCGTACATAATAATTCAGATGATCTTGTGCACCAGGAGCATTAGGCTATATAGATCTAAGCCTTCGGGATAAAACTATGATCAGTTCATTCCTGTTTTCCAAAGTGAATCCTAGCCTATCATAGACTAATAGGCCTACATAAACTGAACTGCGCATTAGTTCAGTATAACCTGGTTGATCAGGATACAAAGCACTATACCTGCACTTAGTCTATCATGCGCAAGTGCATTGGTCAACAACATTCTTAATTAGGCCTACCTTAATTGCCTAATTACCAACCGTGTGTGGCATCCTAGCAGACTAGCCTTATAGTCAGATTAACTTTATGTTATTGTAGGCCTACGTTGACATAAAGAAGTGTGATTACTAGCATTTTAACAGGGCCACCCATAGCAGCATCGTGGTTACATAATTGGAATAGGACTATAAATCCCCACAAGTTGTCGTGTTCCAATCGAGTCTGTATTGATCTGATCCGCATACGCTGCATCCATAAATTCTAGAATTGTATAGAATTCTCTGCAGTGTTTAATTGCACTCTCAAGTTAGTGTGAAAGGAATCTCTAGTTAGATGGATGGTCATTCACGTACATCAGGAGTTATTCTAAGAAATTTTTAGAAATGAACAAAACGACTTTTTTAGTCGTCCAAATGTTTGATCGCCGAAATCCCGTGAAAATATAACCATTTTGAAATTTTCCCGACACCCAAAAAAACTGAGGACCCTTTTTTAGTCCATCGTTCACTATAACACTATGAGTTACTGCACAAAATCTTATTTTAAACTGCACACATTTCTTTTGCAACTACACACTTTGTGTCCGGCTGCACGTTAAAATAACCCCTGACGTACATCCGTTTCACACCTTAACATAATGATTATAGACCCCTATACAATACATACATAATTTACATATATAGGCTATATATATAATTGTACACATAGCCCCACGTAAATTCTGTTTCTAAGAATAAAGAATAAATATGTTTTAAATCTTTTAGTTGATTATTCTTCAATCAACTTTCATAAATATAAGTAGGCCTAATAATATTTTATACCTTTGCTACGCAAGCGATGTGTAACTTATTGCAACCTCTGATAATCATCCAAAAACTTTTCCATCGACGTTAAATAACGGAGCTTCCTGTCGTGTCTTTTTAAAGTCATTGTTTTGCATGCAGCCTATGTAGGAATATCTCAACTCGTCCTGTCGTTTTATTCGAAAATAATAATCATATTTTTTACCTACCCCGTCATCCTTTCTGATGTCCTCACTCACAGTTGGTCAGCGCTTCGGCGTGAAACTCCGATGCAGTGTCCGCTCTGCATTCGGGAGCGCCCCTGAGTAGTGAGATTGAAGGGGCGCTATAAAAAGTGCACATACAAACATAGTAGTGTCAGACCTATAATTGGCGACTTATCATGCCTAATATTGGAAGACATTATGCGATTCTATTTCGTCTGCTAGTGTCATTCTATTCTATCCATGCCTACACCCATCAGTACTATCATATGTTGTGATGTGTCATTCTTGTTATGATGTGCTGTCCAATTTTCCCGATGCTACACTATCTTATTCTTCTAATCATATCCAGTTCTCATCTTTTGAACTATTCAAGTTAATCCCATGCTTGTGTATTCTATTCTGACAGACTTACGCCATTCAAAACTTTGTGATTAGCAGGTTTTCCCTATTTCCTTAACGTCATATAATTATGGATTGTAAGTGTGCATGCTAAACGTATCATAGACTTTGCATGTCTGAATGTGGAATTTTTGTATCAGATACAGTATGAAACTATGAATAGGCCTACTACTGTTGCAGCTGATAAAAATGACAGCACTGCCAATGGCCTGTCACAACTGTATCATAAAACCTTAAACCTTGACGACTGAGTGTCAACGTTCCCCTCAAGACTGTCGCGAACCAGAAAATAACCTCAGTCGATTAGACGGAACCTTATCATAACCTTATAATAGACTTTAGTTAGCCTATCACACGACATAACCGTGATATTTTATTTCTAAAAAAACATGAAATTCTGGCTCTCTGAAATTGTTCTATTATTCATGTTCCTATTATTTTGCTGACTTGCAAAATGCCGAATGCTTCCAGGGTTTTCGAATCTTACAGTGATCCTAAAAGTTATAGTGGTGTTAGCTGGTGATTCAACAACCGTTGGGTGCAGCTGTTCCGGAACGACCTTCACCTGGAGTCACACGGCATTGAATGGAACATGCACGTATTTTTACAAAGATAAAGAGTTTGATTCTCGATATGGCACGATGACAAATCAAGAATTTGGTGCAAGGAATATCACATTGAAAAATGTGACAACCGCTTTAGCTGGCAAATACGAATGCGCTGCTTCTGATGAGTGTCGACAATCAGCAGAGCTAACAGTTATCGGTAAGTTGTTATAAATCTGTTAAGCGCAAGTTCAATATAAAATTATTATAAAATATATGAAATAATTAGTTAAGCAGCAGGTTACCAGAGGATGATTACCGTCCTTTGTTTTTCTGCATCACAAACTTGTGTCATACTGAATAAAAATTTCAATGTTGCGACTCTGACACTTGTCCGTGCCTTTGCCACCAGTAGAATCGATCACTGCAGTTCGGTACTCGTGGGTCTGCCACTTGGACTAATTGGGCGCCTTGAACGAGTTCATCGTTCGGCTGCTCGCCTCATTGGCCGCATTCCTAGATACGCCCCGTCTCAGCTTAGGCCTATATGCCTATATGCGTGACGTTCTTCACTGGCTCCCTGTTTCACACCGCATTTTCTACCGAGTTGCTGCCATTGTTTGGCAATGCCTTACTGATTGTGCTCCATCATTCCTGTCTAACCTTTGTCGACCTGTCTCTGACCTTGCAGCCCGTCGAGTTCTTTGCTCTGCGACACCGGGGAGCTTTTGGTTCCTCGAGCTCGCACTTCTACCAGACAGCGTCGGGCCTTTTCTATTGTGGGTACTGCTATCTGGAATGGCCTCCCACTAACCGTGACTAACGTTGCGACTTATGCCTACTCTAAATTCACCTGCCTTTTATAAGTCGCTCAAATCCAATTTTTTAGCTGTTGCTGGACTGGGAGCGCCTCTGAGTAGATTTCTTGAAGAGGCGCTATATAAATTCCCGAAATGAATGAATGAATTTATTTGAAATAGCTGCATCAACTAGAAAATTACGATCTGTTGCTCTTCTTTAGACATGATTAGAACCAGACCCGTGTCACACGTTGCTTGTCACAATGCTCCTCATGCGTTGACCCAGTGCAGACTGCTATGGCCAGCTCTGGGAAACTTTTAGCCACGAAGCTAGAATACAAAATTTGTGGTTTATTCGTGTGTTTAATGTTCCAATAGGCCCATTACCATTTTCTCTCCATAAAACGTTGTTGCTTCGGACGGTGACAACAATAATATATATGCTGCTACAACAACCACAGACAGTTGTCACCTATAAAGATTACTTCAAATTCAGAATTGATATTCAAGAGCGTGGCTTGAGAAATACTAACCCTTTCTATATTCCCTTTGCCCGCACTAATACAAGGCTTGCATCTATTAAATGTATTGGCCCAAGAACATGGAATAGTATTCCTCTTGATATTCGCTCCCTGCCGTCTCTTCGTCTCTGTAAACGGGAGCTTTCTACCTTCATCCAACAAGGAATGTAGACCTCTACCAATCTGGGGAACTACTGTTAATTCACCTTCATACGGGAGTGTGCACTTGTTTTTTCGTGTATATGACTGCACTGACTTTATTCCACTTTTCTAACTCACCTTTTGTTTTGTATTAGTATGCTAGTTAAGATATTTTGTTCATAAAGATGCTTTATTTTTCCAATCGGCCGTGCTGAATGTTTCTAAACCAATTCTCTCAGGTGGCCCTGGCTAGCGGGACCTTTGGCCCCTTTTGGGTCTCCTGTGCGATCCGACATAAGACATATATGATGTAGAATTACAGTATCTTTAAAGTTTGTGTTGGTTGCCGAATAAAAAATGTTATGTTATGTTATGTTATGATTATATGATTTAAAATGTAAAAATTGGCAACTCCTAAACATCGCTGTTATTTTAACAGAGAAACTTCCTGAATGCAGTGCTACTGTAGTGGACAAATTCATTGGTCCAAACGATTGCAACAATATTTCTTACAAGATTCTACTAGTGTGCAGGGTCACATATCACGGTAAAAAATCCCCGAATCTGGTATGGAGAAAGTCTGTAGAAAGCACCGATCTAAATTCCACTTGCACCACATTGAACGATTCTGAAAAAGTATGCAACGCAACGGTGCAAGCAGACCTCCATACGAACGATTCGTCTTTCGTTTGTCAGACAACAGAAAGAGCAGCACAGGAGCAATATAACTGTACAGCACAGCCAATCACCACATCACGTAAGTGCAACGCTATCTCCATGTATCCGGCTATCAGGGTGCGTTACTTGACCTTGTGCAATGTGCAAACTTAATCAGCAATCATACATGTAGCCTATATATGGCTTTTGCATAATTAGGACCTATGTGTTTAGGTAAGAACCTAAAAATCAATCAGATTAATCAGATCGAGAGAGCCTTTAAGTCATTAAAAATCTTGCATAAAATATTATTTCATATACGGCCTAGGCCTACTATTACGATATCAATAATTTAGATAGATCTAATCAATAATTATTTTGCGTGAAAATAAATTAAAACCGAAATACTGCAAACAAATTACAGTCGCATAAATAAATATATACTATTAGTTAGTGGAATGTATGCTGGCAAGTGTTCTGAGGGGATGTTGGTCTATTCGGAAGCATGATTGCTTTTTTCTGTGTGAAAATAGGGCCTATAATATATAATTATACTAATATAATTATGTCTTTTTCCAATATTATGAATGGCTGTAGAGTAGTAGAATCG
Source organism: Lumbricus rubellus (assembly GCA_945859605.1). Classification (NCBI taxonomy): domain Eukaryota; kingdom Metazoa; phylum Annelida; class Clitellata; order Crassiclitellata; family Lumbricidae; genus Lumbricus; species Lumbricus rubellus. The sequence continues at coordinate 3,878,720 of OX243814.1, read as the reverse complement.
ATGAAGCCATCAGATAGAAAGTCAGGCAGTGTTACAGTAGCCTACTGCAATGAGTTGGCATTGTGGGTCTAATCTGAATGTTTAAAGTTTTAGTCACTTTTACTCATCATAGTCTAAGCTGTTGCTCAGCCTTAGTTGTCAAGTCTTCTCGAGAGCCAGGTTGAAAACGTTAATAGATTATCCTTGTCAGGTCCAGATTTACGGATGACGTAAGCAAACATAAATTTTAGATAGGCCTAATGCAATTGTTAGGCCTAATAATGTTTGACAAAATAGTCGGCCTAAATGGCCTATCTTCGCTAATCTCACCTTATTATAAAAACCTGAAGCTATAGCCTTCTTGTTCAAAAAGCAGTCGTTTAAAGTATCGAACAACCTGAACTTACTGGTCTGCCCTCTCTATTCATAATTATGTCATTTCTGCGCTCGCCTATTTCTATTTAGATTCCTGCAGTGGTCAAGAGTCAGAGCAGACAACCGCATCGAAAGGTGATGAGGTAGAAGGGAATCCGACTAAGAATGAAGGTCCATCAGCACAGTGTAAGTGATAGAATCTGATGTTTTGCAATGCGCCATATTCCATATCGCATTTTACCAGCCTTAACTTGGGCTATGCTATTAAAGATTCCAATAAACGAACCATTCCTATCTTCTGTTCTTGAGTAACTTTGGCTACTCTGTAATTATTTGATCAAAGTAGATTTCTACATCTTTGTCTTATATTTAGGTCGTGTTTGTTATAACATTTATGTCACCGAGCACTATTACCACTGCAGGGCTGTTTTAAGGCATTTTTAGAACTGCACAACCCCTTCTTTCCTTTCCCATCCTCCATGGTAAATTACTTCAAATCGGAGGACAATGACCTTTTTGTTAGTTTTGACTGTACAGAAGGGTGTCCGGACAATTTGGACCGGACAATTTGGACCCGGACAATTCGGACCCGGACAATTCGGATCCGGACAATTCGGACCCGGACAATTCGGAACGGACAATTCGGAGCCGGACAATTCGGAGTGCATACACATATTGTGAGCCACTAAAAGGCGCTTACGGCGATCAAACTTTTATTTATTTATTTAAGCCAATTATTTCTTGAGCTGCAAACAATCGTGTGAAGTAAAAGCATAAGAAAAATCAAAGGCATGCGTCGATTAAAAAGCAGTGTGGCATTACAGCTCTCTGATCTTGAAGACCCTAAATTCAAAAACTTTAATTAAGAAACTGAGATTAGAAGTAATAGGCCTATTCAATAAATTGCCAACTTAGAAGCAGCTCATTGAAATCAGTCGGTCATGTTTCAGATTGCAGGCTGTCTGTTCAGTTTGATGCTAATTCAGATTAGTCCTACTGCATAACTCGTACATGTAGCATACAAACACAACGCGTTTGCAGGCGTTGGATTAAAGAAAAACTGTTATCATTATTATTATTACTATTATTATTATAACACAATCATTTATTGAAAAACAAAACAAGCTTGAAACCGGACTGATAACAGAAAAGTGTTCAAGCGTAGAGAGCATTGATATCGTCCCCGGGGAGTGGTGCAAAAGTACCTCTATAAGCAACTGCATTGAAACGTTGTGTGCAAATAGAAAGTCTATTATTATTACTTTTTATATTATAAACACATATTTATTTTCTTCAACAAAACTTAAAACAGAATAAATCAATTTCAGTAAGACCAACCACCCTCATCCATGTCAAATAGGGACTTAATAAAGGAACCTGTGAAAGCCACAGCGTTAAAGTTTTGAATACATAATTATTATTATTATTATTATTATTATTATTATTATTATTATTATTATTATTATTATTATTATTATTATTATTATTATTATTATTACTTTGTACGTGGATTCCCTTTTCTTGCACATACCATAATAGGCCTATTATAGGTCATTATAGTCTCATACTATGCGTGACTTGTCCATTTTGAAGTGCCTATGTCTTTCCAAATCTAACTGTAATCATCTATAATGTTACTGCCAAGTGAGGTAACATAATGTAATAGGCTACTCCTCACTTGCGTAATATTATGTTTAGGCTTACGGTTGCTTTGAGAACAAAAAATAATTTTCTATTTTTGATTGCATTTGAATGCGCAATAGTCTCTCCGGTCGACATCTGTATACGGGGATGGTGATAAGTATGAAAATCTGGTCTAAAAGTTTGAGTTCCATCATTAATTTTGACTGCTACGATTTGTCCGGTCCGAATTGTCCGGTCCGAATTGTCCGGTCCGAATTGTCCGGTCCGAATTGTCCGGTCCGAATTGTCCGGTTCCGAATTGTCCGGTCCGAATTGTCCGGTTCCGATTTGTCCGGCCCGAATTGTCCGGTCCGAATTGTCCGGTCCGAATTGTCTAGGTCCGAATTGTCCGTGCCAGAATTTATTCCGAATTGTCCGTGTCCGAATTGTGCGTTCCGAATTGTCCGGCGCCGAATTGTCCGGGAACCGTACAGAAGTGCTTCTACAACTGCACAAATACATTTAGAACTGCGCATTTTGTGTACAACTGCACTTTAAAAAAGCCATGCAGACCTGAGTTGAACAGTGCATTATAAAACGAAATTACTGTAGATCATCTGCAATCATAGCATCATTCTGTTTCACGTGAAGAACGTATTCGCATGCCTGTTTCTATGATAATTATGCCTACAATGAGGAGTGCTTGACAGTGTTAATGGTTTAATATGAATATAATTTATAGCCTACCTATTTGAATCTATAATTTGATTAATTTTAAACAGCGCTGGAGAAGGAAAATAACCAGTGGACACCACCGCTTATTATTTTGCTCATCCTGGGAGTTTTGCAATATTTCACTTTGGTATGTTACCTGCTCACACAAATGCGTAAGTTAAAAAGATTATCTTCAACAGCTTTTACACAAATACTATGACATAATTTAATAAAGATATGTTAATTATCATTATCGTAGTTGTAAATTTATGTAGCTTCACCTAAAGATGAAACCCTCAGAGGTGCTCCAGACCTGACAACACCAAGCCACGATCGTAAAGATTGGTTTCAAACGCCTGTGGAAGATACTTAGAAAGAACAAGAGGTTCATTGCTCAGGTTGCAGAAAGATGGACAGAGCAAAGCAAAGCGTTTAGGCCTATAATATGCTAGCTTTCATTTAACATTGGAAATTAAATTGAAACCTAAAGCGATGAACAGTCGCTTTCAATTATTCGCTTTGGCGGGATTCAAGCATCATTGTCACTATAATTATTATAGGCCTAGTCTTCATTGTAGCTATAATATTTTGTTATCACTATCATCTTCATTGTCACCATCACCTTTCCTGTCACCATCACCTTTCCTGTCACCATCACCTTTCCTGTCACCATCACCTTTCCTGTCACCATCATTTTTTCTGTTTGAGGATCGATGCAGTTATGTTCAATTTGCATGTATGATTTGGTCAGTGAGATTAAAATTTAATAGTTCCATAACTTGAATTTGTATTTAGAATTATTGATTCTAAGCGTGCAGAAATAATTATTTTGCTAACAGATATATTAGGCCCAAAATACCAATTTATCGGCTCATAAGCTATAACCCTCGGGCTACCAGGGGGGGTGAGGGGTGGTATCCACCCCTAGGTTTTTCCCAAATCAAACTTTTTTCGTTAGGAAATTTTTTTTTACGTTTTAGGTAGCTGTAGAGGATTCATTTGCACACATTTTGAGCTAAAATGTGTGATGATATACCATACCATTCAAAAGTTATACCCGATATACCCGAGGCACCATGGGTGGGGGTGGATACCACCTCCACCTCTTAGATTATCGGCTGTATCTTATCCGTCCTTTGACATGAAGAGACGCCAATTACACCATTCTGTAGAGGGAATGTGGGGCTACATTTCTATGCTAGTGAGTTGTCTTTGGACAACCGCAAGTGCTCAAAATGAATTAAAATATAAATAAAGGTGTTTTATTTTCATAAAATTTTCATGTTTTTCCTATTAAAAATTATTCATAATTTATTTTTTAAGAGAAATAAATTATGTCATTCTATAGAGGGCATTTAGGGCTATTTTTTGACACCAATTAATTTGACATTTGATGACCGGAAGTGCTCAAAATAAATTTAAATGTGTGAAAATGTTGGGGGGTTTTACAACGCAAACCGATAAGTCTGCGTAAACGTTTTTCAGCATGTTTTACATGTTTTTTCTCTTTTTATTGTAACTAAAACTAACTTATTACTAGTTTTTATAGTTGAATATTGGACTTTATTATATGTAAACTATTTTTAATTAAATAAATTATGTTAAGAACACACAGAATCTAATATTTTGCTTATGCGAAAGTATACATTTTGTGGAATCGACGGGTGCCTACGGTAAAAAATTCATAACTTTGGGGTGCTTTCATATATTTCAAACTTAAATATACCATTTTGTGCAGAGATGAATGCTGAATCCATAGGTGTATTACAAGTTATGATATCTCAAACCAAACCCAAAATCCAGGGGGGGTGGTAACCACCCCTCCTTGGTAGTCAGTGTTACAAAAAAGCTTGGTAGCCTGAGGGTTAATTATAAAAAGACCTGCTACCATTCTTCAGATAGTGTGTTGTTCAAGTGAGCTTACTGGATGTTTGTTATTGTTATATTCACTAGGGCGTAACCGAATGCTCGAAAGAGACCGCATTCCGGCAAATTAATGCCACAGTCAAGCGGAAATGTAATTCATAAGCATTAAAACCAATTTAATCGACTAATAATATTAATTAGAAGACAGCCCCGATGTGGACTGTGCTATACAATGATAACATCGGTTTACACGATGGTGAAATACTACACCTGATTACTTCTTGGCAAACTTTGAAATGTTGATATTCAACGCTTGGACAAACTTTTTTGGAGGGACTTAGAGTCATGGTAAACAACATTCTGGCACGAAGAGCGCACGAATGCGGGATAGCTTTCCGCTATCGTCCCATAAGGTCTGCTCAGCCTTCCATTCGGCGGATGACGCTGGTAAAGCTGAGCAGAAGGACTTTATGAGCGCCTTGCATGGCTGCCGACAGTTGAATTTGACTCATGTGATAACTTGTGAAAATGTGTTCATTACTGATTGTAATCATATGCTACTGCGTTATGTAAGTTTGAAAAATGGAAAAATTATTATTATTACGCCTACACGTATATTAGGCTATTATTTTATATTAAACCTAAACCAATGTGCGATTCTAATAACGTCTACTCATATTTTAGCGTCTATTGTGAGTTTATTTTGTCGTGGCGCTTTATAAATGTCATACTACCATAGTTTTTATTATAGCCTATCTACGGTTTATTCTTAATGTAAGTGATTAGCATCCAATTTTGATCAATACTACACGTAAGCAAGTTGGTCTATGATCAGACAATTATAAGCCTACACCAAAGAAGCTTCACCAGGACGCCAATGCTTTGTAGGCTCTCTATGCATTGAATTCATATTTAGGATGTTTCTATAATTATAACACTGATATAAACTTTGTAAAGTTATAAACATAAGTAGGCCTTTTCTGATTACAATCAAGGTCGCCATATTTTTATGTCTGCGCAGAAATTATACCGGTAATGAAAAACGAGATATCTTCCATTCAGAAAACACCTGATTTTCGATAAGTCTAATTTGAACACGCATTTTGCAGAAATTGTTTATCGATAAGATTCAGGTGATGTGAGTGACTCAATTCATCGTAGAAGATCACAGGTCTCATTTCTCAGGCGGAGAGAAATGTGATTGACATTTCACATTTTACAGCTCTTCACAATAATTATTGTATCCAGCTTCTATAAGCAGGAATCAGACATGGCTAGCTTATATTCCGGATTTAAAAATTGGATTACTGTATAAATAGGCTATACCGTTGCTCCTTAAAACATCAGGATACATCTTGGTTATGACTTATGAGGTGTGCAGGAATAATGCGCTGATTCTTGAAAAGTCGATACAGCCATTGTTGCAAGATATCTCATTCTGAAATAACGCGATCTGTAGGCTACTATAAGTGATTATACAAGAAAGTTAGGCTAGTTGTCGGTTTTGGGACCTGGCTGAAGATAGTCATCACTGTCTTTCGTGTAGAATGCCTTTACCTTATTATCCGGATAGTAGTTTTCTTCCTCTGAGTTGTTAGTTACATCGACGCACAAAGGTTTGACACACATTTTCGACTCTTTAGCATTTCCCACCATTAGAAGGTAGTCACTGGAACCAGAGGGAAGATTTTGTACTGCAACTCCTCTCTTGGAAACAGGTGTAGTATATCTCTCTTCTCCAGTAACCTGGTCAGGGCACACTGGCATCTTCATTACAGTTGTGTCTTCTGATTCTTGATTGCATAGATCCATGTTATCATATTGATCCAACGTGTCGTATTCGCACGTGGCATTCCCAGTGGCAGCCATTAAACCGCTGTAACACTCCGTCAGCGGAGAATGACCATCACATGACGTCATCGCCTGCGCTGTATCGTCATCGCCTTCCTCAGCGGCATCTATCCCCGCATAAATATTCTGTGCTGCGGCTGGTATGACGTCATAGACGATGGGAGGTGGTATTTCGAGTCTACGGAAAGGTACACTGCTTGATGTTGAAGCATTGTACACCATGTTCAATTCTACAAAACGCAATGCCTAAGCCATGTAGATTACCGTAGACTTTGCAATTCCAAGGGTGCCTCGTGATGGCCTAGTAGTCAACGAAGTGGTCTAATAACTTAGATGTAGGTGGTTCAAATCTTTTCAGAGGAAGAGGTTTGTTTTTATGACTCCAGTTACTTACTGTGTACACGGTCGGCGGAAATAATAGAAAACGGGAGGGGAGATAACGAATTAGGGCTGCCTTATCTTATCTACTGAGTCACAAAGTCGAAGTCGCACGTCCCTAAGCCATGTCCACACTTACGTGTATTATCTGGAGACATGGCTTAGATAATAGACTGCGTCCTTCCTCTTCCCCTTCGTCTTCAACTTTCACTTAATCACTTCATAATTATTCATCTTCTCCTTACTCTTCCCATTCTTCCACTTCATTCTCCTCTTCTTCTTGAAAACGACGACGATCATGATGATGACGATGGCGAAGTTCAAACTGATGACGATGAAAAACATTTTAAAACAATTGTATTTTCTTAAACTTCGACTGAGTAGCAGCCACTGGAATTTTGTTTTAGCGAGTTAAATTTCGTAACCTCGGTATACAAGGGGAATCACACGTTCCCTCTTACCCTATTGTCTTCTTCCCGACTTTGTAGTGTGTTCGCCCAAAATATTTAGCTCAAAGCACATTCTTTAGAATTAAAGACGGCGTGAACTCTACATAAGCCTTTCAGACTGCAACCTTAAATTGCTCAATTGCGAAAAGCTTAGTCACGTTAACCCTTAACAGCCGAGTAGCATAGTCTTGTCACCTACCCCCTGACGCCTAGCTATTTTACCATAAAACAGCCTATAAACAATTTTTTTTTAAACTTGTGCTATCTCAGTTATTTCTTGGAATAGAGACATAATGTAACCACTGTTCTTTAGCATTTTATTTCCTCTTCCCATCTATCCGTCCAGTTTTAGCCCAAAAAATTTTGGGGGTACCCTAAGTTGCCCAAAATTAGACCCCTCCTCATTTTTAAAAACTTTTTCATGTTCAAGCACCTATATTAAAAAAATTTCAGTGACAACATATTTAGTTTGAGCATGAAAGATGTGCAGAAATGAATGCCAGTGAAAACACACAAACAATTTTGAATATATCTTTATAAATGAGGAAGTTATAATTTTTTTTAGTATTTAGACCCAAGTCGTAATTTAGTGAGGAAAATAATAAGAAAATTGAAAAATTGTGAATTTGTGATATCTCAGTTATTTCTTGGCCTATAGACATAATGTAACCACTGTTCTTTAGCATTTTATCTCTTCTTCCCTTCTATCCGTCCAGTTTTATCAGAAAAAAATTGGGGTACCCTAAGTTGCCCAAAATTAGACCCTTCCCCAATTTTTTCACTTTTTTATGTTCAAGCACAAATATGAAAATATTCTCATTGACAATATATTTAGTTTGAGCATGCAGGATGTGCAGAAATTAATGCCGGTCAAAATACAAAAACAATTTTGAATATATCTTTATAAATGATTGAGTTATAATTTTTGTTAGTATTTAGACCCAAGTCGTAAAATTGATCATCTAAGAAAATAGAGGGAAAAAATCCAAAAATGGTGCATCATAGGTTAGACCACCACAGACACCGGTAAATGGTATAGTTAGGGAAGAAACATGTAATTCCGATACCTGTTCAGTCCGGTCTATTGCCCCAAAGTCATAATCATCCGATAAAAGCGACCCACTTTCACCCTCACAGCGTGTGTATCGATTTATATTGGTAAAGTCGGTGTCAATGTCGGAATTTTCCTCAGCCAAGGCCACTTCACTGTCGTCACTTGAACAGTGTGACAAGTTTTCAGTCTCATATTCCTCAAAATACTGCCAGGATTCGAATCTAATTCATCGAGAATTCGCCTTATTTCAGCGTCGAACAGACCACGCGCTCGCTTCGTCGCCATTTTTTGCTGATGTAAATATCCGATTTAGATGTTCGATTTGATTCGTCGATTTACGTAATAAAATGCAAATTTTAAGGGGATCCTCCACTTATTTATATGCCTAAATATAGTATCTAGGCCAACATAACGTAAAGTCATGAAAATATAATACATTTCATTGGTCAAAATACGTCATTATGTATGGAGTGCCGTTGTACACTTTACTGCACTCTCGGCGTCAGGCCCTAGGCAAAATCAACTACCTTTTACTACACCGACGGTGTTTAAGGGTTAATGTAATGTTAGATTAGGAGTAGACCAAATAACTCCTACCTCTGTTTCTTCTGTATCGTATGCGGCGTCGAATTCCCAAACCAATCAGAAGTGAGACGAAACCCAGCAAGGCAAACAGAAGAATCAACGAAAGGATATCTGAAACCATTGTATCATTGCATGCTTATTTGCCCATCATAAGATAGCATGCCATACATCTTGGTTTCCAGGTGTTTGTGTGTGTGTGTGTCAGAGACTTAAAGACGATGAAATGCGCTGAAATGCTCCGGAGAGAGTTAAGCCCTACTCTCTTGGCAAGCTTTTAGTCTACCTCTGGCTTAAAGTGTGGCTGGACAGTCATGGACGGCGTCCGAGCAATTATTTTCAACTCTGTACTCCGTCATGCCACTTATTTCGCCAGCACGCACTGGAAAGTTAAGCACCATCCAACGGTCTAATCACTTCTTTTTACACTTTAAGCGCTGAATCTACCCATTAAATGTAAATTAGCAACAAACTAGGCCTAAAGGATATGCCGCTATTGGTATTAAATACTAATAGCTAGCCATTTGCCACTAGAATGGTGTCATTGGAATATTGGACCTGTCTATAAAGAAGAAGATTAGCCATTAATAATTCAATGTCAATTATTAGCCTACTTATAACATTATTATGGTTGATGGTTGATTAGTCCTATAAACTATTAGGCCAAACTATCAGTTAGGCTGTTAGGCTATAATTACTTTTTGACATGAAGCTATTAATTGTTGATTGCTAGCTACTCTCTATTCTGTATTTATTCCTGTTTAGCCTGTATACTCATTAGCCATTTTTCTATAGCGCCAAAATCCAATGCAGTATGTCTATATAATTGTCTAAGCATCTATGATTGACCCACCAAAATAGACCGTAATCACTATCCCTCGATATAGAAGATAAGATCCCAGATCAGAATTATAGATTTTATCATTTCAAAGAGGAAACATAAGGCGTTGCTTTCTCTTTAAAATCCGGCTTTCTCGATATTGTAGCAGGAGTTCAAAAAGCGAGGCCTATGCAATTTTATTGGCTAAATATCATTGAAAATTTTATTTCGATTGCGATAAAAATAATTGATTTATAAATTATAGGCTATGAAGTTATTGCGAAAATGAAATTGCAACTTTTCACATAATGTGGTAGGCCTAAACGGGTTTCATACTCGTGCGAAATGTCCGACATAATTGCGATTTTACTTTTCTTTTAAATTATAAACATTAATTAGGTCTACTAACACTCATACTCAAATACAAAGTAGAAACTCCTCGATAAAGTTGTTATTGCCAAAATTGTTATTAAACATTTTTAGCATCAGTAGAGATCATTGCGTTCACTGTTTGTTCGGCTGGTTTCTAGTGTCTCAAGGAGAGAATGGAAAATAATTTTCCCTGTAAAATATATCTAACGAGGACCGTCGTTTTAAAAATAATCAATAGGCCTAGGCCTATATGTATTATCCTAGTATGCCATAAGGTACGCAAGTAGCCTACCCTAAGTGTGAGAATTGTGGAAAAAATAACTGGGGGGCTGAACTATGATCCGATTGTAATAATTGGAGTGTGAAAGATAGACTTTAATATGGGCTCTAAAAAATACTGGGGGCGGTTGAAACCCCAACGTCCTCGGTCATTTTTACCCTCAGTACTCTTAAGGGCTTGGATATTCATTAAGAAGGATTGAAGAAACAGGAAAAGTTCCCAATAGTCTACTTCGAAATCTGCCACGTTGTTGAAATGCTGGTTTGTCAGAGTCAGGTGCTGAACAGATAGAAATTCTGTCGCATACCATAAAGTGGGCTACGGAGGCACTGTTCAAAGAGCTAGGTAAAATTCCAATGTTTCGAAAGTCAAAAGTATAAAGTGGTGGACGGTGGAAATTTTGCAGACTTTGGCGTTATTGCGAGCCGCCGCCTTATTTGTTACAACCGTCTGATAATTTATGTGCAACGACGAAGCGTTCTGTAATGATCGTCGATATTTTCGTATTTTCTAAATAGAATTGCCACAGATTTATTGCGCACTCGGAAACTGCAGTTCTAGAACAGCGTGCTGTCTTGTGCAATGTGAAATTGTGCATTGAACCATAAAGTAACTAATAACTATACTGGTTTGCATCTATGATTATCATCTTCAGCTGCAATTCGAGCAGCTTTTGCTCAAGGAGACTATTCAGCTCAATTTATGACACTCCTTTGAATATATATTTTCTGCTACAGCGCTGTCATAGATACATGTAGGTTACTAGGAACGTGCTAGGCCTATGTCTTGACGCATAGATGTACGCATGTAGGCAACACGGGTAGACACTTTGGCTATATAATATGGCCCACACCTGCAAACATACACACTTAGCCTACTCACAAGCATACTTAGTTCTTACCTTCGTCTATAATTGATTCATACCTTTATCACATCCATGCATATATTCCCATAGTGCATACCGGTGTAAACTTAGGTTTCAAAACCCTCGGTTTCAGATTAACCCCCGGACACTAGATTTGCATCAATCATCGCATTTATTGCACGCAAAATATTTCGATCGAAAGAAAAGCCTCGAAGCCATTTCTCCATGTAACTTCTGCGGCGATTAGTATTTCAGTTACAGATGAAAATATTTATAACAAACCACGAAGTGGAATGACGGATGCAAATCTGCAAACCAAAACAAGAAGCGGGATGATTTTTTCTGACATTTTAGTGCAATAAATGAGATGATTGATGTAAATTACAGTTTGCAGGGGTACGGGTAATGTTTAACAGGGTGTAATTTGAAACCTTTAGGGCCTACACTACAGGCATAGGCTACATCCTAATAATTATTGTATTATTACATTATAGCATACAAGTGACAATGCTTTCCTGGTCATACAAGTGACAATGCTTTCCTGGTCATGAAGAATGGTCTTTGTTTCAGCGTATGTTATAATCCCTCGAAAAGGGAAATGATAGACAAATGCTTTCGTAAAAGCCATTAAAGTTTTCGAAAAACTTATTGCTAAAGCAATGTAGTCAACACTTACACCAATTATTTTTACCAGCTGCTGACTTCGTTGTAGTTGAGCCGAGTGGTCTGACTTCAACCTGCAGCGGAACAACGATCACCTCTTCTGTAGTCTCCAACTCTTCTGTAGATCTAGTCTCCAACTCCATCCGATGCGATAGTAGTCTAGGAGACATCCATGTGTGTGTGTAATTCGGTGTATTGGTTGCTGTCATTCGCACGCTTCCATTGTGCCACTGAAAAAACACTCTGCACGAGAAATAAGTAGTTCTACTCTTATCAACGACATGAATGAAAGTTGTAGTGACTCTATTGTTGAAGACTGTTTCCGTTGATACACCTTTAATGACTATATGTTCATCGTCTTCATATTGTTTATCGTTCTCTGTGTGTTGTTTCCATTCGATGGTTGGAGACCACAGTCCTCGGAAGTTGACTTTACATTGCATCCAGATGATATCGCCTTCTGTCAGAGTCGTGTTCTCTTCTGCGACAGTGTAGTTCGTCTCACAAAGCGGTTCACTTTCTGAAAGTACCCAAACAGTAAATAAATGTTATTTGATTAACTGTATAACTGCACGAGTTAATAAATTAGTAGGCCTGTCGTTAGTTTGTCTATTTAGGGGAGAACGGGGTTGGAAGTAACAATTTCGACATTTTGTCTGGTTGTGTGAAAACTATAAGAGATAAAGAAACAAATAATATTGCAAACGAAAGGCTATTTATTGCTTATTATAGTCATTATACTTGTTAGGTGACCGAGTTAAACATATAAGAACAAATTGCGAAAAAAGTAACGTCACTGGAATGTTACAACCTACCCCTTGTGGGGGCAGGTTGTAACTGCATGTGGGGTAAGTTGTACCATATGTTACAACTTACCCCACAGTTTATAAGTATAGTAGGCTACACTGATCTAGGCCTATTATATGCCTACTATTCGTCTGCTATTCTTATCAGATGGGAACCGTGGTTATCCAGCAAGAGTAAGACAGGCCTTTCCACCGTACAACGACTATGGTTAACAAAGTGCTTCATGAATACAACAAACTCATTTTCTGTCGTCCAGCCAGATTTGTTGGCTGCTCCGACAGAACCAGGTGGCCCTCCTCTAATGAAATGATCTCTGTAATTCTTCCTAGGAAAAATAAACATGGGCGGTGCAGAATTTCCCAAATAGTTGATTGCTACAACCACAGTTACCAGTGTGCCCCTTTCTTGAGAAGTAACTGCACCGATCTGTTTCAGTCCCTTTTGAGAAACTACTTTGCTCGGTTTTTAACGGTAGTAACCCCGGTCTCATCCATGTTCCAGAACTCCTCTGGTTAAAACCCATAGCGATCTATGACTTCTGCAAGTTTCGCAAAGAATTCTTGAACTCATCATCATCATCATAAACCATAGGCGCAACGCCCGTAGGTGTACGACGCCACTCTCTGTCTGAGTCTGTCTCGTGTCATCTCCCAGTTTCTACAGGCTAGCAGGTCTACTCCATACCATTATATCTTGAAGTAGCTGGACCGCCTTGTCTGCTTGAAGAGAATGTTAGGAAAGACCCATGAAAGACGACCAGCGAGACAAGCCTGTTTTGTGTCCAATGCCCTCTCCACCGACTCTCTCCACCGGTCTGTCCTGACCGACGTGTGCATGTCTGCTTCACATCATGACAACTTGAACCAACTGGGTTGCTATGTCACTTGTGTCGTGGTTTTTGCGGATTTCTGTTAAAACTCGTAGCCCTTGCAATGGAGGTTGGTTCTGGTGACCGCATTGATAGGTTTCATAAAGGAACTGAACCAGTCCCTATCTGCCCTTTTATTTTCATTCCATGAACCATGAACCATGAATCTGCATCTCACATAACAGTGCACATTCGTATGCAAGTTTTTTAACTTCCCCTGGTGAGAGTCCGAAGTAAATTGACGCAGCATGTCTAATGTTGATTCTGTGAGCTTAGCTTCCCGAATGTCGGTAAAAATTTGACGATTTCGTTTGCACCCAAAATCTATTGTCATTGCTGGTCCAGCACCACCAGATTGAAGCTTCCGAATATATCGCATCAATGACACATGACATATCGAGAACTCTCTGGCTACTAAGTCTTGTCGACATGGCCGATCATGCATTAAAACTTCTTCGGCCACGTCATTCATCCCATCCACTGTAGTCTGTCCATGGTTACTTTTTCTTTTGTAAGTTCTCATTTCTGTTTGATTCTTTAATTTACTGTAAATTACATTATCTTATCACATATTCATACAAGTTAAATAAAAGATTATGACCCACAATAATGGGGGTTGGTTGTAACAGTGTTACGACCAACCCCGAACGTAATGTTACAATCTGCCCCCACCCATGCGGTTTGGATTGAATGAAAAAAATGGCAGCAATCAATTACAACCGCCGAAAATAGTTCCAGCCATGTTATTCGACAGTCCCTATTCTTTATTTTAATGCCTAGTAAGTTTCGATAAAGCCTTGTTTGGTCCTGCTAGTAGAAAAACAGTCTAAGCGAAAAAAATTACTTTTCATGGTAGAAAACATATTTTTGTTTATAAAAACTTACCAAAGCTTCTCAGAAATAATTCTTCATGAACCATAAACCGGAAATGCATTTTAGATAAACATGACATAACTAGTCTGCTTCACTGCCTTTTAGTTTAGCTGTTATAGTGCCTGTTACAACCAATACGCGTTACTTTCAACCCCGTTCTCCCCTACATCCTGTATTGCAACGCATTTCATTTTCAACATAAGTTTTCAAATATTTATTGTACAACGATTATTATTATAGGCAAGCGTTGTTCTAACCTAAGACGATCAGATGAGCAGCGTAAGCGATTTGTCCTCCATCTACCCGAGTGCGACAGACATAGACTCCAGCATCGTCTAGCCGCGTCGTATTTGAGTAGAGAGACCCAGAACAGCTTTCGTCCATGTCAACTCCAAAATATGGCGAATAGCTTTGGGTGAGCCCACGTATGCCATCATGATTCATGAAAACGTACTCATCGTTGGTACTGTTTGGTCTTCGTAATGTCCACCTGTAGACTTGCGATCCATTGGTCGTGTGACATTCCATAGACATCCAGTCCCCAGCAACAACCACGGTGTTACTTGGCTTTACTGAAATGTTTCCGTTGGCTGAAAGAAAACTGCGCTCATTGAGATTTTTTAGTTTGCTAGCAATTGAATGGGGTCATAGTCTCTTAAGGTATTCTAAAATTATACTCAAATAGAAGTGGGATTTATGATAATAATTGGCAGAAATCAAAGCTGGATTTATAAAAAAACATATTGTCAATGAAACAGAATTTATAACGATGGAAATTTTTTATTAATTGCCTAAACACAGACTATGCCGAATTGATGAGGCATATTCGGGTCAAACAAGGAGTTCGGTTGGTTAAAATAATAATACCGCGATGAGCGAATAAATTGCGAGGTTAAAATACACGTTTTCCTTTTATTGTTAGGTCAATTATTTTTGTGAACTATGTGGCCTACCTTGCATCAGAGTTTCAGTGCTTAACTGCTTTAGCACCCCGTTTAAACAGTGTTGAAGGTCTAACTCAATTATTTCAAAAATGAGCAAAATATGTTTACTAAATTTGGGTTAGTCTTGACATGCTTTCATAGTGGAGGTAAACATCGCAATCATTGTCGATATGCAACATACTACTTGGTTATGCAACGGTAGGCCTAATTACAAATTTACAAAGACAATCATGTAGGCCTATAGGCCTAGTTACGGATTTTCATTGTTATTTTCCGTGCATTGCTTACCCGTTCCGATACATAACAAAATGAGAAATGCTTCGAATGGATTTCGCTCAACAACAGCGGCCATTTTTGAATTAACATAGTTGCTCGAAATGCAAGCAGTTAAACAGTGAAAAAAATTAATAGTTCATGTGTTTTAAAACCGTGATGTCTTTCAGTCTAATCGATGATGTGAGTTCTGGATTCTCTTTGGCCTGGTACATTCGCTTTTCAGCTAAATAGGTCGGAGGCTATGCCTAACCATTAAACAAACTAACTTAACACTTTAATGGTCAGAATGCTAAAAGCGGTACGGGACGTTTTGGCGCGACCAGAATGCTAAAAGCGGTACGGGACGTTTTGGCGAAAAACGCTTCAGTGGTAATGATACGCAAAGCAGCAAATGCACAACGTATGCATTGCAAGAGGTCAGAAATAGGCTACGCACAACTACTTGGCTTGTGTTAGGGACGAGCTGCCTTATTTTTTCAAATCGCTTTTAGCACGAAGCAGGACGTTTTGGCGCCGCCGTTTTGGCACACACAGGAAAAATATTCATCCGACTGGCCACAGCATGTCATTTTCTTTTGCCTGTTTATCCCATTTTCTTGTATTTCTTAGCGTGCTTATTGCTTGTACTGAAACTACAACACCTGTAATGCTTCCTCCGTCTCTGCTGAAATGTCATGCATCTGTGTGGATCCCCTCCATCGTCTGCTACCGGAAGATACTTCTCGGGCCCCCTTCAGCGGGATTTCTCCCATAATGGGTCGCCTATAATTTACTCCCTGCTAAACCGACTCGTGTTTATTTTATGCAAGCTATTTTGTCTGATTTGTTCCCCTATCCGTTCACTATTTCATTCTGCTCTTATTGCTCTGTGAGCAATAAATGATTTCATTTGATTTCTATTCCATGTTTCATTTCATATTTTCTGTCACCAGATGGTGCAAGTATTGAATGTATACACTGAGTACAATTGGGGCCGTTTTGGTCAGTGTAAACACTGCAATAATGACATAATTAGTTGATTATTATAATTAGCTGTAGAAATATGACTGCATAAACTGTACAATTATGAAATAATTGAGTAGTAATTAGCTTTTTGAACTTGAACTTGACCTCTCATTTCTGACCTCAATGTTCTCTGACTTCACATTCTCATCCAGTGTCCGTGGTTTGGATGTCACTCTTGAGCGCCTCTGAATAGCGAGTAAGGTCCACTGTTAGTAAGAGACGCCATATTAATTAGGCCTATGTACAATTCAATGTAATTCATAGGCCTATGCAATAATTAGACTATTGCAATACATTTAAAATAAAATGTTTAAGAATTTTTATATTTACAAAGATATGTGAATATGATTGACTATTTAGTATATTTCACTACCAAAAATGTAGACCATACCACAACGACATTAGAGTTACGCGTACGTCCATTTATAAGATAACTTATCCTACAGAGAACGCTGATGTGGACAAAGAAGGATGAGATTGCCATGAAAGGCGAAACATAGAGTGATTATTTCTGGCAAGTCAAGAAAGAAATGTCAAATGCAGCAGTTGAGGAATTCAGACAATGTAGCCTACATCAACATTTCAGTAACGACAAAGTTGGAAATTGATTTCTTACGATATCATGATTGTGCTCATAATTATGAGTAGACCCTATAGAGTTGATGATGCGATTTTTAAAAACAGAAAAAAGTAGGGGTGCACCACCGGTAAGTTACATTCAGAGACAAAATGTTTCTATTTAGACGAAATGTTTTGACTCCAGTCAAAGAATTCTGAATTCTCCCGTGTGTTGGAGATTTCACACTTAATGCGAATACCTCAGACCAATCCATATAGGCCTACATGTACTTGAAACATCCTTTTCGAAATAAGGTCACGCTGCCGAATTCTGGTTAAGTCACAAATATCCTATGCCTATAATTATTATGGCGACTACTAACTAAAATGGCAACAGTGCTTTTCAACGATTGATAGCTTCAGAATTTCCCATGGACACAATTAAGTAGGGCCTACTATAAAATCGTAATTGTCGCAGTAAACGACTTAGCCGATAATTTGGACCATATTTAATTAATGATACATAATGATGGCATGTGACAGAAAAAAACGAGCAACCAACTGATAAGGACAGAGATAGAAGCAGTCACACAGACAGACGAGGTCCGACTGGACGTAAGTAGGCCTACGGACGCATAGTGACAGAACAACTGAGACAAAATGCACACTAAAACAGACATAGGTATATAATAGAGTCTATACGCGGACGCACATTATAGGGGTGCACCACCGGTAGAGATACGTTGAACTCAATGCACACAGTGGACTAAACATAAACCGAATAAAAACACAAACTAAGAGACGAACAGTAGGCTATTATAATACTGCCAACTATAATTATGAGCGAACACTACATAAACGAACACAGTCAAACCTAGATACATACACACAACTACACACAAAATTGACAGAGAGAGACAGCAGAAATAGCTGATTCATAGCAGCTAACGAGTCTGTGTTGGCATTCGGCCGTCACTCTGTTGGATTGTAGGTCTATCATGAAATGATTAGTTTTGGTGTACAACTAAAGCTCTTCACTACCATTGATTTCAGCAGCTGCAGTTCGAAAATGGGACAACCTTTGACAATGGGCTTCGCTTTCCATCTGCTGTGTATCATCCTACTTCAGTGCAATTCAGGTAAAAACATTTGACATCATTCTTTCTTTAAAATCACGACGTTTCTAAAGCGGTGCATACACGAGCACCTTGTACAAAGACGTAACGCATAAGCTTACCCGGTATACTAGAAGCTGTGGTACGCGGTGGTGTAATGGTGGCGTCGTTGTCTTGGAGCCGGAATGTTCGAGGTTCGAATCCACCTCGCCGCGTAAGGACCTTGGACAAGTCCTTCACTCACAATTGCCCAGCGCTTCGGCGTGAAACTCCGATGCAGTGTCCGCTCTGCATTCGGGAGCGCCTCTGAGTACAGAGAGCTGAAGTGGCGCTATAACAAGTGCACATACAAATATACTAGGCTAATAGGCTAATTTAAGTAATACACATGTCACAGACACCAGAAAGAGCTTCTGTTAATGTGTATTCTAAAAATCCTTCAAACAAAAATCCTTTAAACAAAACTGCGCGAGTCGTGTCTTTCAAACTGAGGTTTCTAGAAGCCTTAAATCAATGCAGCGGGAACAGGAAGTTGAGAGAGAAAAGCAGCAAATGACTAAAAGGGGAGATTTGAAATAACCGGCGTTGCCACGGGTCTTTAAAAGTTGTTTGGGAGAAAGACTAAAAGTAACCAGATTTTTCTGCGAAAGACCAACGAACGAAAAAAAATTTCGTCTCAAGACCAAACATTTTTACCCATTCCCATCTTCCAAAAGTTCTGTATTCGCTCCTAACAGCGCTCAAGAGACTTATGATTATTTTTAATCCATGGAAAGTGTTTTTGATATCTAGTTTGTTTCTAAACTACATGAAATAAAACTGACCTAAAAGTGCATAAGTAGGCCCTAATCGTTTTATGCTAATAGGCCTACGTTTTACACTTGTAACAATATAATAATAATTGTAGGTCTACTATAAAACGACGTGTGGGTATAATAGCCTACTTTATGATTGTCATAACTTGTTTGCTCACAAGTCCTTTATTAAACCGCATACTTATGGTATTGATGGAAATATTGTAGTGTAAATATTAGCACAATTCGGCACGACGGCTACTACAGTAGTAAATAACCGGCTGTGCGGCTCATTTTTTACGAGTAAACCGCACTGTATATCATTACGAGGCCTATGATACTGCGTGTCATTGCGAGGTCCATTCTGTATACCATCCCCTACCGTAGGCCTTTGCTATTGCGAGGCCCATACCGCATGTCATTGCGAGGCCCATACTGTATACCATCCCATAGGCTACTATATTATGGTTGCTATTGCGAGGCCCATACGTTTTGTCACTGCGAGGCACATACGTTTTGTCACTGCGAGGCCCATACGTTTTGTCATTGCGAGGCCCATACGTTTTGTCATCCTATACTGCATGCCACTGTTGCAAGACATAACAAGTCGACTCTTCTGAATGTCTAGAAGAATAAATGTGCATAAAAATTTCGCATAACTATAATAATTATTATTATAGGCATAACGAGCCTAGCCATTGGCAGCCAGTTAAAAAGGAATTGGTTGTGGTATGCCAACGATTCATGCACTATAATAATACTGCTACTTTAGGCTAAATACCATTGCAACTGCAACTACAGTAGGGCCTAACTATGCCACCTCTGCTTCTACACTCTACACTGCTCACTTATCTAACGCCCACATGCACTCTAAAACTGATGAACTTGTAATAACATCATTATACAGTCATGTATTACCGATAGTTTGGACATTGCTTGAGTTGAGTAGTTGGTCGCCGATGCAGAAGAGTAGGATATTCATCTGCGATAAAAAAGCGGCATAAATTATCATGTGAAAATATATTCAGACATAACATGCATTAGCATGGATGAACTTAATATGTCTACATGTAATATGTATTATACAAACATTGGAAACATGATCTAGGCGTTCTAGAGTTTCTAAGTCGTAGGTAGGCCTATAGTCTATACCATCGACTTAGGTTACAGTATAGTTCAGTCTGTTTGTTGTGTCCTAAACTGTTGCAGCTGGATTACATGTTGCTCTTATTATCACGACATGATTCTTGTGTTTATTTCATCGGTTCCACGGTGCACCATATCCTTTTACATTCGTTCCCAACGTATATCCTGTCATGTCATATTATATTATGTCAACCTATAATCTGCTGTTAAATAGGCTACAGATTTCTTTCATCCGTTAACCATTACGTGCCATGGGTTCACTTTTTATAACACTTAAACCTAGAGTGAGTCATGCGCAGAAGAGGAGACTGTTGGCACATTTGTTGGTGATGTATTTCTTAATAAATTGCTTCCTACTTGTTATACGAATCAAAGGATAAAAATTACGAGTTGCAAATTGGAATGAAGCTCTATGTGGTAAACCTTCGCCCAACCCAAAGTCATCAGTTATGCTACCGTCCAATGTTACGCAAATGCTCTACAGGTTTCAAAACGACGTAATCCTATTTGTTGGTCCGTAATCTGCTTGCCATTACTGTCGCACACCATGAATGTTTCAAACCGTATAATCTATGTAGGCCTATCAGGCTTTGACGGCAAGACTTAGTATTGTTTGAATGAACACTCACATGTACCTCGGAATTGATCGAGATGCATAGCACTGCACACTCGCTGTGATTTAATTTCTGACATATAGTTACATAGGCTATTTCTCATGCCACTTCAAAGAGACATAACTATAGGCCTAATAGTAACCTAGTTGAAATTTGTGTTAATGTACATGTATTTCACAGCATCCGCAAAAGTGAAGTGACGTGAGCACATTGAAAGGCGCTTAATTATTACCAACAAAATCGATTTTGTTTTGATTTTTAGGGCGCCGTAGAAATCTCGACAAACCAGTAGTAGGCTAACTATTACGACTGATTTCGTGGTGTATAATTGTATAAGGTGTATAGTGTCTCACCTAAAAATCAGAGAGAGCTGGAATGTGTAGCTAACATGTTGTCTATTGAACTTATGAAGATTCAACGAGTTTTTGATGTACGATGGGTTTTCTCTACCTTTATCGCTGTTAAAGCGGTTCTTCGGAATTTTTGTGCTTTGTACACCCATTTTATGCAATGTGCTGACAGTGATAGGCCATCAAAAGAAAGGAGTAAGTAAAAAACAAATATGATTTTAAAAAAAATTAATTTGTGTGACATTGTTTTCAAAACTGATCATGCGTGTGTACTGTTGTTGTTTTGCTATTATTGATTGTCATGCAATTGTAACATGATTGTGTGGGAATATATTTTGTCGTCATTGCTTTTGTTACAGCAAAACTATATCTAATAGTAACCTGTTTAAGAATTTCTTTTAATAAAATGTAGAAGTTTTGAATCAAATTCGTATTAAGAATGGTAATCATGAAAATTATGACATTTCTTGCATGTGACAATTACTGCAGTACATAAATGAATTTCCTAAGCAAAGGTTTTAACATAACTTGAATTGTTGATGTTATTAACTGTTAACCATTTTGCTCTCAAGCAATGAACACTAATGACATTGAAAACTAATATTATGTTATAGCTATGGCAACGAACATTGATATTGTTATGACAACGTTATATGGTGTATTTTGAACGGTTCCACGACAACTGGTTCACAGACAACTGGTTCAACGACAACTGGTTCACGGACAACTCGTCCACCGACAACTCGTCCACTTACATAGAAGCCGGATTATTGAGAAAACGCTTGAGAAATGGAAGCTGGATGAAGGTTTTTACAGGTGAAATAGAAGCTGTATTGATGAAAAACCGCTTAAGAAATGGAAAATGGATCAAGTTTTTTTTCTATCTGAAATAGAAGCTGGATGCATGTTGAGACACATGATGAAAATCATCAATTCAGCTTCCATTTAAGAAAGAAGACCAGTAGACTTTTTTCTCATAAATCCAGCTCCTATTTCGTATATAAAGAACCTTCATCCAGCTTCTATTTCCCAAGCGTTTTCTCAATAATCCGGCTTCTATTTCGGTGAACCAGTTGTCGGTGAACCAGTTGTCCGTGGACGAGTTGTCGATGAACGAGTTGTCGGTGGACGAGTTGTCGTGACACCATTTTGAACGCCATAAATTCACTGTTACTGTCCTGTATAAGCTGTAAATTGTCGTCAACGGCCTTAGATGCCATACGACGACGTTAAACTTTGGTTAAATAAAATAAAGAGTAAGTACTCAGGTCTTGCAAAGAAGCTGCAATCATGGTTCTTTTTGAGTGAGACGTGTATGCTGAAGGATGTTTTACGGTGCCTTAAGCAGCTGTCTTTGTTTTTGCAGAGCAATTCGGCTACTGTTGTTACTGCTTTTTGCCACATTGATGACATTAAGTTAAAGCTACTAGCTTTAAAACAGGAGAATGGAAGAACATTAGGAAAATTTTGGGCATCTTTTGATAGTGACAAATGCTATAAAGGTGTTGAGATTGTTCAGGGTGCCGACGACGTGGAGAAATTTTATAATTTGAAAAACCAGTTCTTTCAGTCTTTGTATGATAATTTGCAGCAGAGATTTCCATCCACTGAATTCCTAGAGGCTGCTAATTGTTTAAATAAAACATCGTGGCCAAAGGATCCTCTGAAACGGGCGCTGTTTGGGGAAAAACAAGTTGCATTGTTGTGCAAGTCGTTTGGAATGAGTAATTCGGAGGCAGCTGATATTGTGCTTGATTATGCTATGTTTAAAAACAGTGATGGTGTACTTGTGGGTCAGAAACTACAGACACTTGTCGATTTGTTGGAAGTTTTACCTGTTTCTTCGGCTGAGTGTGAGAGAGGATTCAGTCAGATGAATCTCTACCACACCAGTGGAAGAAACAGGCTCCTGGTGAATTCAGTCAATGATCTGTTGATGATTGGCATCAACGGTCCGCCTCTTACCGCATGGAATGTTGATAAATATGTTATTTCATGGCTTAAGGCTGGCAGACATGGTGCTTTGGACAAAGCCACCGGACTTCCTAAGAAAAAGGAAGTTACTAAACACAGCTCGACATTATTTTTGTGTGAATAGTAACTCTTATTTAAAAACTTTAGAATTCTGTGGCATGTTAGCTAAATCAAGGTTTTAGCCATTTACATGAACAAGTGTGTAGCAGTCACGCAATGTCGAGATTGAGAAGTGAAATAATTATCTAAGCTTGCCAGTCTAATAATACAAAGATGTGAATGTCATATTGGCAGCATAAAATCTTCATTTTGACTCTGATCATTTACAGTTGAAACATTTGGCAAGTACTGTAATTAGAGTGAATACAACTGTATTTCATGAATAAAGGCGAGTATAATTACATGACGTGTTGGAGAGCGGAAAGAGAAAGTTACAAATCACCGTTTTTAATTTCTGTAACGGCAGGGATTTGACATGTATTTGTGTACTTTGGTAATCTGTACAAAATTACTGAACCCCCCCCCCCCAGGTAATTTTGGACAACTAAAACACTGTGAGGGGTAACATAGGTCCTGGTATGATACATGTAGGTATAATAATCGTATTACTGTTAATAGGTGTATTTATAGCCACAAGAAACAAGCAACAGGGAATTATAGTGAAAACAGAGAAAGTTTTGCACTTTAGAAATAAGTAAAATAATAAATAAAACCAGACCATCGGCAAGAGGTTATCCTCCTAGTTAATTTTAGGGTAAATCTGGATCTTGTTTCTGCTCCGTTCATACATTTTCTCTGCTTTGTTTATGTTTTTGCAAACTGCTGTCAGCATTTGCCATGCACACAGTAGTCCTAGCCGGTGACTCTACAGTCCTCTACTGCTATGGATCGGACATTAACTGGCGTCGTTATCATCAGCTTGGTGATGATACCGATTACAAGGACGTCTTTACGGATAACACTATTATGGAAAAGTACGGCACATTTCGCGTCGACACAAATGAGAACAGTACGAATCTCATCATAGAGAACGTGACAACTGATTTAACTGGAAAATATGTATGCAAGGATGTCAAAATGTATCCATATAAGGATATACACGAGACACAGCTAATAGTTCTTGGTAAGCTGCAATCATCCATACTTTAATTGCAAACTTTTAATCGTGATAATGCATCTAGAATCTAATATTCTGTAGGGCCTATCTATGATTCATTGATCATTTTATCTGTCTAATTCGATATTACAGCGCTACCTTATAGGCTAAGTTTAGCATAGCCTGCATAGGCCTATCATGTAAAGGCTTGAAAGCGTCATTGTGGCCTCTTTAAAATATGCTCGTTGTAATACTGTTAGCGCCTACACCAATTTAACGTTGCAAGCCCACTGTAACATTGCCTACAAGTAGGCTAAACTAGATTTTATTTCGCACTCATTCATTTCTTTAAAGCCGTAGGGTCTATGTATGAACGTAATGAGGATCAATGGTCAGTGCTTCTTCAAACATCACATGATTCTATTGTATTTCGCCTACTATAATTATAGTAGTTACATGTATTCAGGAAAATTTCCTAAAACAGCATCTTTTCCCTCCACAATAGTGTTACCAACTCCAGCGTAATGTGTTCTCATAGTGGAAAGCGCGCTTTCAATAAAATAAAATTGCATAAATAATTATTGGCAATTGCAATTGACTCTGAAGAAACCTCGTGTTACGGTTATGTGAATAGAGAAGCTTCCTGAGTGTCACGTTAACGCGAGTGAATTCATTGGACCAAATGATTGCAACATACCTTTGGATGAAATTCAATTATCATGCAGCGTTGGATATCGTGGAAACAACGAACCAGAACTAGAATGGAGACAGCATGGGGAAACAATCAAACTCCTTGAATCAAAATGTTCGACAGAGAGTAACACTCTGACCAGATGCAACACAACGGTGAAGCCAGACGTAGATGCAGCTTTTAATGGATCGCATTTCATTTGCCAAACAACGAAGAGAGCGTCAGAGGAGCAATACAGCTGTACAGCGAATATAACCGTACTATGTAAGTAGGCCTATGTCTTTCAACTAAAGCCTATTTCCATAATTTATGTCTGTGCATACAGATGCAGTTCATAAGATTAATATTATTACAATAAACTAGAATTTGGATGAGAAATGAAACCAGATAGCCTATAATTTGATGGTTAGGCTAGTTATTTCAGTCGCATTACAAGTTGACTGAGCATAAATTTTAAAACTGAAAGGAAATATGAGTGATGAAACCCTGGCATTGATAATTAATTAATTATTGCAGTAAAACCAGAACATGAGTTAGGGATCTGAACAATAATTATTTGTAGCCTATTAAGGGTATACGTTGGAGGAACAATGAAAGCACGACTAATTATAATCATAGGCTTATGTAGGGCCTATTAGAAAGATTCTACGACTATGTAGGTCTATAGGCGCTATATAAATTTATGAATACGATGTCAACAATTCTTCCATTCATCTGTCCGTCCATCCATTCATCCATTGATCTTTTTCTTATTGCTTTACGTTTCGTTTTGTATCAATTTTTCTGCTTCCATCCAGATGCCTTCAGTAGTGAAGAATCGCAACGTACTACAATATACCGAGGTGATAAGATCTTTTGCGTTGCCAACAGCAGTCAGTCGTGTTCATACAAATGGGTTTGGTACGAGAGAATTGGAAATGACATCAGTCGAACCATTGAGTCGACCGATCATATACTGATCGCCAGGAAGACGGGACTACATCGATGCGAGGCTCAGTGTGATCTGCGAAACGAGGCGTGTCTTGTGTACCCCAGATTCGTCGATGTTCTTGCATCAGAAGAAAGTCTTGGACAAGATAGCCGTTTACAACAGCGTAAGTAACGGCCTTGAATAGTTGGCCTGTGGCACAATTAAAAAATAATTAATTATCATAACTTATTGGAATTCACGTAATCTACAAGACTTAGTTGCATTCATATTGCCAGATAATTATTAGTATCAGTGTCAGCAGCAACTTCAGCATGTCATGCATCATCGTTACCATCTAAAGTGCTGGGACTAATGTGCATATACTACATAATGATAACGTGATAATTATCATATTCAGTGAAGTGGAGGAAGTTGCCTTCCCTTACTTTTATACAAATTATTATTCTTGACTAATGATCAGGATTCAAGATTTTGCCAACGGTATGTCGTTGATGTCTGCATGGTTTGCCTCCTCTTCAACGAAAGCCCGGATGCATCTATGGGCATGATAATATGTCTGTATACTAGCCTAAATAGATTTGGCTCAAGACTCTAATAGACCTACTTCCGACTCCTATTATAGTGTCTCATGAAACATGATTGTTTCGATCAAAACTAGTATCGAGTAATCCCGAGTCTCCAAGTCCTATTGAATTTTTGTATGATGGGTGCACACTGCACAACTATAGATAGTAATCGTAATCGTAAACTTCGGATTTCTATAGCGCCTCTCGAAAGCCAAGCGCGGGGCACCGGCTTATTCACGAGTGCTGCGTTGAGTCAAAAGAGTTATCCGTAAGAGTAGTCCATGGTGGTCCGGGTCGAGTTTCCGTAGGATAAGAGGGGTGGAAACAGCTACTAAGATAGGACGTGTGAATAGATGAATAGTTATGAATATTTTAATTTTTTTTAAACAGCACTGGAACAGGAAGAGGAAAATTGTCAGTGGACACCATCGGATAAAGGTTTGCTCATCATGGGAGTCCTGCCATATGTCGCCTTTGTAGGCTTTGGCCTATGCTACTTGTTCAAACGTAAGTTATCTGCACATCACCATTCAACCTATGATTTCATTCAATTCGAAAGCTTAATTATTAATAACTGGAAATACAAGTGTAACGTTAATTTTTTTCACAACAGTTCATGGGTTACCCCAAAATGCATAATATCGTTCTGCAAGCAGGGTCCCATTTATATTTTTATATACATGTAAGCTCTTACAGTAACACTGATCATCAAAGCATGAGTCATCAATCGAAGATGCGGAAAAGCACGCATTGTTGCTTGTAATTTACTGTAGTAGGCCTAGACCTACATACAAATCAGATCAATAATTGTAGCAATACAGTAAAATTCTAAGACATCAAGTTTATTAAGTCAGTCTGACCAGTTTTCAGATTCCATTACTAGGCCTACATGTAATTCGTATCTTAGCATTCAGATAATGTCTTTCTTCAGACGAAATATTTCACTTTGTTTCATTCTGTCCGCAGTTCGTTCACGTTTGCTTTGACTAGCCTACAATTGAATGCATTGAATTATTCACGAATAGAATAGTCTCGTGTTTGGATCGCTTACTTTCCTATTCAAGTGATTTTACTGTTGGCTTTTTACATTTATTTTTAGTACGAAAGAAAGAAGCAGATGGAAACCAGTGAAACGCGAGAATAGGTTTTAGATATGAATACGGAACCGTTAAAACGATAACTTAAACTGAACTGACTGTTGTGAAATTCGGTCGAATAGATTGTTTTGTATGCCACTAGAGTTTTGATTTAGCCTATACGCTGGTACAGTGATAGGGCCAAGTAGATGGTAGGCCCTACAAATTCTTTCCCGGAGGAGGAACATTTTAGAACAGAAAACATCAACAATTTGCACTTATTTTCAGATGAAACTTATTAAAGTTTTTTTGTAGTTAAGTAGCCTGCCCTAACCTATCGACGCAACCTGGTCCAGATATTCCGACTGCATTCACATAACTCAACTCCTAGTGTACAGAGAGGTATTTCTAGCGGCGAACTCGTTGTTCCATAATTATATGTTTCATATTCGTTTAGTCATTTTATTGTCTTTCCGTCGAGATTTGCGTTACATCAGTTTCCAACCATCCATGCAGAATACTACTTACATTGTACATGTAAGTCTCGGCTGTTTGAATTCATCTTTATTTATAGACGTTGAACTGTGGCTGTTTACAATGACCATAAAAGAAACAAACACACTGCATGGCCGAATAAATAAATAAATAATAATGGTTATTAAGGGTCCAATCATTGCATCTAGGGCTTTGACTGCGCAGTGCGCACAATCATGCTGATAATTTATAAACACACAGTGCTGTGTTTCGCTATTGAAGTTTATCATGACTTTTGATTGTTGTCTAGGCCTACACACCATTACGAGGAGACAAAATTAATTTAAGCGATGTTAATTTCAAGCTAAATAATTATGAATTCCAAATTCCAAATATCAATTATACATTTATGCTGTTCATGGATTATTGAGCACAAAAATTATTTCGGTTAAGCATGCAACATCAAGTTCTCTTCAACGTAAAAGTTCCTTTTCTAGTACTACTGGTTTGAAAATCTTTCATATCTAATCACTTGAATATAATATAAGTTATTCAATGCATGCAAAATTGTTCACAAGACATTCCGGTTAGTAAACACAAGGATAAACTTTAAGCAACTGTTCTCTGTATATTTTGGATTAAACATCGACTGTATTAATTCAGTTTAAAACTTTAAACCGATTGTCAGACAATAATTATGACATTGTAGACAGCTCAAATAGAAAATGCTACCGCAATATGTTTACACTTCTGTAAGCTTGCATTCAGGAAGAGTTTTCGTTAAACAAATCTTTGTAAACTAATAAATGTTCGTAATCGTCAACTCGTCTGTCTATGAAGCATAACACCAATACATACATTGTAAGTTCACCAATACTTCAGAAAGGAGGTGCACGAGTAACAATGTAGTTCCGGAGGTGTTTCTACATGAAGACTGACACCATTAAATTTCTATTTCTTGAAGAAATTGCATCTGAGGTAAAACACGTTATGTTTTCCCAGCTAAAATTCTGTGTTGTTATAGCCTACTGTGTAGGCCTATAGCCTATGTTTATCAAGCCAGTAAATATCGGTAGGTCTACTAAAGATCAGACTATGCTTGATTTATACATCTGAATCACCTTATACATAAGCATTTTCGGAAAATTGTTTGGTAAGACTTAGGAATCGTTACTCACAGAACAAATATTTATATGCATTTAAGCAGCAACAACAATTTAAATACCATTGACTTCAGAACTTTCCTCAATGGCATAGCCTATAGCTTCTATCGCAAAAGTCAGAAATGACAATATTCTTGGTAAATACCACTAAGTTTTACTCAGTAAAGCCGCGCGCATAGGCTTACAAAAAAAGCAATTTTCTGAGGCGTGCGGCAAAATGCGTAGATGCTTGAAGAGCACATTGTCATTTTGTTAGACATCTAGCGCCTCCTTGAAGATTTTTACTGAGAGGCGCTGCCGACTACAGTGCAGACACTGGAGAGGAGTTTCACGCCAAAGCCCATGAGCAATTGCAAGTGAAGGGTGGATTCGAACCTTACCAAATCACCATACACCACCACGCCCACATTGTCCAATGTCCATGCTCAACACTAAGTCTTATTTACGTCTTTAGGGTCTGGCTGAAGATAGTCATCACTATCTTCATTATACAAAGGCTTCACCTTACTATAAGGATAGATGTCTTCATCTGAGCTGTCAGATATATCTGTGCGCGAAGGTTTCACATCCATTGTTGCCCTTTTAGCATTTCCCACCATTTGAAGGTAGTCACTGGAACCAGACGGAAGAGTCTGTACTGCAAATCGTTTCTTGGAAACTGGTGTAGTATATCTCTCTTCTCCAATCTCCTGGTCAGGGCAGATTGGCGTCTTCCTTGCATTTAGGTCTGGGGTCTCTGGGTTGCATAAATCTATCTTCTCGTATCGATCCAAAGGGTCGTATATGCACGTGGCGCCCACAGTGGTAGCCATTAAACCACAGTAGCACTCCGTCAATGGAAGGTAAATATTACATGACGTCGTTGTCGGTGTTGTTGCGTCATCGTCTTCATCATCAGCGCCATCTATCCCTTCATATATATTCTGTGTTGTGGTTGTTGGTGTGACGTCATAGACGATGGAGTCTGATCTTTCGAGTCTTCTAAGAGGCCCGGTGCTTGAAGTCGAAGCATTGTACATCACGTTCATATCTGCAATACATGTACATGTACATTGTACAATCGTGTACATTATGCAGAGTTCACGTGCACTCAGAGCTGTGCGCAGTTACTGTAGACTAGCGGCAAGGGCGGAGTTTATCAGAGGGGGTTTCAGCTCCCCCAAGAAGGCCCTGATTCAAATTTTCACCATATAAATGGTATCCTTTTCGGGGTTAGACCCCCAAGAAGACCCAGACTCGGGTTTAGCCTCCCCAAGAACGGAAACCAAACACCGCCCATGTCTAGCGGTAAGTTTTAGTAATACACATTTCGAGAACTGAAACAATGCAGCACCCGAAACTTTATGGCCACATAGGTTTCGTTGAAGACATTTTCCTGTTAGTAGGCTGAGTAGCTTTAAGTAGCTTTACTATAAATACATGTAGCCATATACAGTGACACGATCAGGAATTACTTGGATTTTGAATTGTTTACTGTACAGTGTACACTGTTACAGTAGCCTAACTGATTGCGGTCTGTCAACTGGATTGTTGAACAAAAGGCAATTGTTATCCAATTACATTATTATTATGGATGGGACGCTGAAGATCGCTCGGGCAGAATGTCAGAGTCATCTTAGAGTCCCGAGTATGATGAATTATGATTATGTGGGTTGTTATGATTGAAGTCCTGGGTTTTTAAGTGCAAATAAAGACCCAGGAAAGACAGTCGTTGTAGGTCCTGCAAATCATCACTACGGACGCCCACAAGAAACCAAGTTCACATATCGTGGGAAGAATTATTACAACAGCGGCCCGCATATTATTATTACATGCAGACCCTGCACCGTTAGATTACACTGGGAAGGAGGAACGTGATAGTATCATGCTGGTCGTGATAAATCGTTTGAATCGACTATAAAGAAATGTTTATCTTCTCCAATGCAGCCCCGACATTTCCAAGATTTATGCGGGAAACTCTTTGCAGCTGCTGTCCAACTAATCACTGTTATGATTGAAGCAAATCATCCAACTGTACAGCTGTGGTGTGGCCACAGTCTGTTCCGCTCCATGTGGCCGAAGCTTCTTTGTAATTGAATTATCTCGAGGGCAGACAACCTAACGAGGAAATTATTTGGACAAAGGCGATTTAGACTAATTTATGACGTTTAGATGCCATGCAAACTAAAGTGCGGGTTTAGCAGTTGGGCACAACAACACTACATCAACAACTAGCACTGCTAATACTGCTTGACCTAATAATAATTATTATTATTATTATCATTATTGCTATAATAGTAATAAAAAATAGCTATAATTATATCCTTGCAATTTTTCGCGGGTTAGCTCTACGACTGAATTGGAAGAGATGTAGACTAGACCCCTAGCCTTCCCGTAAATAGCAATAGCAACCATAATAATAATAATTATTATTATTTATCATTATTATTATTATTATTATTATTATTATTATTATTATTATTATTATTATTATTATTACAATAACGATCACAATAATTATGCATCGGTTTTCGATATGAACTTATAGAGCCATCTATGAAATGCATTCTTCCGTTTCTAAGCTTATTTAAAATGGTTTTCACATCATCTGAAATTTATCCTCTGTGTCAATAGAGTAATGACAATGCTGTCACTTCAATATATTAGTTCTACCTTTCGCTTTTCTTAGATGGGTGTATCGTCGAATTACCAATCCAGCGAGGAGTGACACGAACACCGACACAGCAACGAAAAGAGTCAACGAGATGATATCTGAAACCATTGCATCGTATGATACCCCATGCACCGAATATCAGATTCATTCAAGTCATGAATTCATGAAATATTCATTCAATTATTGAATTCAGGAATTTCTATAGTAGGCTATCATAGTATTGCATCAAAGGAACTACTCAAAATCGCGCCCCACTCTGTCACGGCAAAACGTCGGCTACAATTATGAGTTAAATAAGAACAAATGTTTCAGTAAAAAAATGGGGACCCTTATTCAGGCCTGAGTCACCACCGAAATGGAGGCTCCTGCTGCAGTTTGTGGAAAGAGTAGGCCCTACCCTTCTGAGGAGAATGGAGGGGCGGTGACCTGCAATAGGTAGCTAGTCTGAGGGGCAACACTAACGACACACATTCGCGTGTGTTTATATGGATAACAATTATTGCAAGATGGTTCTAGTCTTCCCTGGTGTGGTTACAATGCACATTGCACAAGCAATCTGAAGAAGACCCTCCTTGATGAAAGAATTAATGGAAAACGGTTTCAACTTCACTAATTCATTACCTCGATGCCAATTCAAAAGATCAGACATCGACAGCCAATTGGTCACAGAAAGCATAAGATCATCAATTCTTGATAAACAGTATTTCTAATGGAAAACGGTTTCAACTTCACTAATTCTGTACCAATTATTTTTAATAATAATAATTGCTGACAGACAGTTTTAATAATTAATTACTGTTGATGATTCGAGTTTAATTGTAATTCGTTAATGATCCATCATTACTGTTAATTTAGGTTGGTTGATAATTATAGTTGCACATATTTTAATTACTCGTACATTTTAACTGCAAGCGCTAATGTGGGCCCATAATGCGAAATAATGGAATAATGTAGCCCCCAAACTAATTATAGTACTCGGATTAATTCCCATTGCCCTGGCCGCGTTCAGATCAAAGTAGATCACAATGTCATTTTCAGAGTAGTGATGCTCCAAACAGAAAACATTGACAGCTTCTGTTTGCATTACGCAGACAATCAATAAATACAGTAATTCATCTTTCCCATTCGTGTCAAAAGCAGTCATCAATTTTTCTGATGTTTTAACGATGAAGGAATAAGGAAGTGACAGAACTAGGCACTAACTAATTGCATTGGCAGTGCCTGGGATATAATAATTACTGTTATGACAAATTTCGTTCAAAATGTTGGTAAATGTGAAGAGATAATTTTATGACGTAGTTTGCTTTTCTTTGAGAGGCACAACTGAATTTTGGTTTGTTTGATATGGACATTACGTGATGAAATTTTATTATTAGATCTTATTATTTGCTCATGAATTGGAACCAATCCCTCAGGCTTTCCAATACTAAATTTAATACACCATGTGTAAATGTTGATTTTCTGGAAGTGCTCTAGTGTGAAGAAAGACACGAAAAATTGCAGTTGCAAAAAGGTTTAAATTTCCCAGCGGAGAAAATGTCCTTTTCCTCTGTGTTCAGGCGCCATTGCAACAACTATGCAACAACGAATGCAATTGTTTCTGCTTCATATCCGACATGTTTTAGTTTCAGAGTAGTGCACGAAACACTTACACCACTGGTTGCTTCCAGTTTCCATTGTTGCAGTTGTTCTGAGTGGTCCAACTTCGACTGGAAGCGGAGCGGCATACACCTCAACTGCAGGAGTCCTCTCAGCCGACCGGTGCGCCATCAGTCTTGGCGACTCCCATGTGTAAGTGTAACTTGGTGTATTGGTTGCTGTTGCTTTCACGCTTCCATTATGCCACTGGAAAAACACACTGCACGAGAAATAAGTAGTTTTACTCTTATCAACAACATGAATGAAAGTTGTAGTTACACTGTTGTTGAAAACTGTTTCCGTTGATACACCTTGAACGACTATCTGTTCGTCATCCACATCTTTCTTATCGTTCTCTTTGTGTTGTTTCCATTCGATGGTTGGATCCCACATTCCTCGGAAGTTGACTGAACATCGCATCCAGATGATATCGCCTTCGGTCAGAGTCGTGTTTTCTTCTGAAACTGTGTAGTTCGTCTCACAAAATGGCTCGCTCTCTGAAAGGCAAAAGGATGCGAGAACTTCATTTTGGATTAGAATTTTGGTGCTTGAGCTCACAAAAGACAGCCAGATCTATTTCTTGCGAATCCCCTTTTTAAATGCATCCTTTCTTTCTCATGCTTGTGACCTGGGTGTGAAACTAGACCTTAGAATTGGCCATCTATAGCCTTCAAAGTATTCATGCTTCAATCAGTGTTCAATAACTCCTCGGAGGGGGTGGACCCGGTGGGGATAAAGATTTAGGCCGATGCAAAGAATTGCGGCGTAGCGCCTTAGAGTCGTTTTGGCACCCTCACATAACAGAATTTGTTTAACCCTTTAATGCCGGAGGGTATAGGATTTCCCATACCATTTACTACCATCTCGGCATTAAAGGGTTAAACTTTCCGCAAAGCAATGGCAGCATTTTAGTCTCTCATCCTACAACGTTGCTCTACTATAATAACCATTACAACAACAAAAAAATAGTCAAAATTGACACAAATTAGAAAACAATGCAATGTAAAAAACCAAATAATATCAACCTTTAAGTGAATATATCTCTGAGAAAGGATAAGAAAGAAAGGAAGGGTTCCCGCTAGACATGGGCTACCACAATACAAGAATATCATTATCAAGATGGTAGAGAAGACGATGATTAGATTATAGGCCTAGAGGTAAAAAGAGAGAGATGGGTAGGCTAAGTCATAAATTTAAAGAATCAAGACACGTATACACAATTATTACAATACCATAAACTAAATAGGCTAAGACTGCTAAGTCACATGACGTTAAAGTCACATGAAGAAAAAACTTTTCATGAGATTTTACGTCATGTGCACATGACTTTTACGTCATCTTACGGATTACTAGGCCTATATTTAGTTACTGAGACAAAAAATTTAATAATAGACAGATAGGCATATCAGGTGTTAGCTTCTAACAGAAGATCCTGACATGCAGGCAACAATACTATTACATCACAAAGACCATCACATAGTTGGTGTAGTCAACAATTAATCACAATGAGCCATTGTTATGTAGGCCTACAGCAATAAGACAGACGATCACGAACCCAATTTAAATTGAGATTTTTATTAAAAGAGAGAGATGGAGAGATGCATATCATGGGTAATAAAATTAAGTTATTATGGCAATCTCAATGGCTGAAGTAGAGGGTGGTCCCGGGGATGGTTCGTAAGAGGTGAGATTAGGAGCTTAACCATCAGCATAATTTTTATAAGAGCATTATAATCATATTACAGTAAATAACACCACGGTAAAATACTACTACAACAACAACTAAAACTATAATCATTTTATTCTGAAACTGGTTTAGGGAGATATCGTTTCTGGGGGAGGGAAGATCTCCCTTTCGGAGATACCAACATGTAGAATTAGCACAGTGCAACAACATTTCGGTTTTCTCAGCGTAAACAACCGATAGCTGGTCTTCAGGCTGACCCTAGTTCCTAGCGTGATGTTACCAGTGACATTGTACACTGTATCGCCAGTGTACTCTTTGTAGTTAGATGGCGCAAGTGGTGGACCTGAAAGTTGGAAATAAATTTCTACTGGCGCAGGAATCTCTATCCCGATCTCTTCATTAACCAGTGTACTCGGCATCTAGTTGTTACGCATGTGGGGCTCAGTGGTGCAGGAGCATCTGTGCCTTGGAACCGGAAGGTTGCGGATTCGATTCCACTTCAAGCCGCCGCGTAGGAACCCTGAGCAAGTCCTTCACTCGCAATTGATCGTAAGCTTTGGCGTGAAACTCCGATTCAGTGTCCGCTTTATTATAGCTGGAAGTGCCTCTGGGCGTTATACATGTAGCATGTGCTCATACATACGAAATAGTAGGCAACATTGTCCTTACCAAAGACAATCAGCTGTGCACTGTTTTGAAACTGAACACCATCCACGAATGAATAGCACGAGTAGAGACCTGCATCGTCCAACTGCGTTGCATTCAGGTACAGTGAAGCAGACCCATGTTCGTCCACATCAACACCATATCGTGAATAGTTGTGGATTATCTGTGGCCTTATGAAAAAGAATTCTTTGCTGGAGCTCGTTGGACGTGTTAGTGCCCACCTGTAGACGTTTGAACCATTGGTCGTGCGACATTCCATGGACATCGGGTTCCCAGCAACAACGGCCGTGTTACTGGGTGATACAGTCACGGTTCCATTGACTGAAACATTAGCAAATACGTATAGGCTACTCACAGTGTGTGATAAGATCTAAACTAATTGACATCTGTCTAATTAAATCAATCAATCTTAATGGCAAATATAGAATGCATTCTAATAATCTATAGAAACGTTGAAGGCAGGTTCTTCGAGGTATGGTGTAGCCTAATGTGAACCCGTACGAATAGAATATAATATCATATAATTTAATCACAACTCCCGCTCAAACTTTTGGCATTGGTCAAAATAGAGATTAGAAGGTGGCACCGGATAGAACAGAATCACTAGATTAAAATAGAATAGAAAATGTGAAAGTTTCAAGAAAGTAATGGATAATGGATGTAACATCAAATGTTGTAGATCGTATTGATCGAAATAGTTTAGTTTAATGAAGAAACGGGTGAACAGATTAAAAACTTTTGATCATTCATGGGTGTAAAACTTCTTCCGTGTAGGCCTACATTGTACTCTCCGGAATCTAAACATCGTATTAACTAAATTTTTGATTAGTAAGACATTATAATAATTATTATAATAATTATCTGTTAATTGTATTTTGCGGATGCATACGTACCATGTCCAAGACAGAACAACCAGACGATAACTTTACACAAATCTCGATTAGCAAACATCGCATATGCTTTGAAAGCTTAGCATCGCTGAATGCGTTTAATCAAACTAGTTAGACTGTCAGTTTTCACGACAACGTTTTAGCGTGTGAACAGTTGTTTAGTGCTTGCGGCTATTAGCCTAAAAATTCCCGCCAAACTTTAGCCTACAGTACTGGTTGGGTCTTTAATTATTTGACAGCGGCTGCAGCTGTCTGCTCAGCGCCGTTTACAGCGTTTGCGACTAGACGATAAATTTCAACATGCGGCTCCAAAATATTTTGCCTGAAATCAAAATACAGATGATTCTCTAAGCGAATCATAAAACGGTTCAAAACGTTTGCTTCAAAATAATATGTTATTGGTCTGTACGGATAGTGTTTACCATAACAAAATTATAATGTGACGTAGCCTATGGCTCTGACAACAAATCGATCTTTTGTGAAATTTGCGTCGCTGATTTATAAGTGGTTGGTAGCCTATCAAAATGGTCGTAGTCGCAAACTCCACATTTCCAAGCGCTGCTCCAAAATTTAATGCAAGAGCAGAGAATCAGCTCATTCTCGTGCGATGCATTGTGTGGCTACCAGAAAGACAGAGAGGGAAGACAAAATTAAGTAGACAAGAGACTGGAGATGAGGAGATTGCTACGGTGTGATATGCTGATGACGAGAAAGTTGTGAAGGATCGGGGGTGGGGGGGGTAAAAGTGTAGATTCTTTGGAGAGGTGATAAGCTACATTCGGAGTAGAAAACCCGCTAAGTAATAAGTAGGTTACGGTAGACGTAGGGCACCCTGAATCAGATGACGGCAGAGGCAAAAGGTGGTGAAACTGACGAACTATCAAAGAAACAACGAAACTGACATATAGTATCTCTATAATTTCAGAACCTTTGCATAGCTATTGGCGGTGACAGGACAATTACCCCTGGACAATTACCCCCGGACAATTACCCACCGACAATTACCCCTGGCCAATTACCCCAGTACAACTACCCCCGGACAACTACCCCCCGTGTCAGTTACCCCCCGGACAACTACCCCCGTACCAATTACCCCCGGACAATTACTCCCGCGTGCCAATTACCCCTGGACAATTACCCCCCCTTCCTCCATGGCAATAACTAAGTCTATGTCATGTTAAACGCCTGACTAATAAAATATTTGAATGTTATCGATAGGGTTCTGCCTATTTTTGCACTCAAACGAAACGACACCATTTACTACATTCTTCTGTTTCTTCTGTTTCACGCAAATAAAACCATTCGAAACTAAGTTTATTTTTCTCTTTCTCAGATTTAGAAAATTCCATCATGACTAGATACCAGTACCCAAATTCAGTAGACTATGTGTTGGCTAATTTTGTATTGCATTTAATGGTCAGTTAAATATTATGCAAGAGCGTAGCCTACTGTATCGTATGCCTGAGAGCGAGAGAAACAAATAATTATAGAGAAAAAAGAGCGAGGCACAAGAGAGGCATGGAGTGATAGAAGGAGGAATGTACGCAGATAGCTGAGAAAGAATTGTAGTACTAGTAGCCAGGATCGAGTGTGTATAAGTGTGTACACTTAGTATAATTGCAGAGTGAGATAGTGAAAAAAGATGGGTATGCCACAATAAAGTTAATTTAGGATATAATATTTTATGCTTAGGCAGTGCTGAACGTCTGACAAATACAAAGAGACTGGTAAAGAGATTAATGCGTGAGGGAACAAGCTCCCACTGTGGCACGGGGAGGGGGTAATTGTCCGGGGGGTAATTGGTACAGGGGATAGTTGTCCGGGGGTAATTGGCACGGGGTAGTTGTCCGGGGATAGTTGTCATGGGGGGTAATTGTCCGTGGGGTAATTGTCCAGGAGGTAATTGCCCTACATGTAGAACCCTATTGGCTATATGTATACATCAAGAGAATAAGCCCAATAATGTCAACAAATTAATCTTCACACGTGCAAATTACGATTACAAATCGCTTTTAGGATACATTATGCAATTGCGAAGTCATTTTGACGATTGAGCAAAACTCCAGGTCATCGGTGAGTGCCATTAAAACAGTTAGAAGCATGTGATGATGTGCGATCGGATTCACAATAACGCTTCGTGTGAGAGTAGCCTACATGTAAGCTGATTAACATTGCAGTGATTGCACGAATTACCGAAATGTGGCTAACACTGTAGACCTAGCCCTACATGTGCTTAGACCTACTATAGGCCTATCAGTCTAAACTAGTCAGTCCGAACTCCTTATAAAGCAGGGTTGTTTTAAGGAACTTTTAGAACTGCACAACTCCTTCTTTTCTTTCTTATCCTCCATGGATGGTAGGCTAAATTACTTCCAATTGGAAGACAATGACCTTTTTAGTGTTAACTGTAGGCCTACAGTAGTGCTTCTACAACTGCACAAATCCATTTAGAACTGCACATTTTGTGTACAGCTGCACGTTAAAAAGCCCTGTCATAGGGTAGGTTAATCAAAAATTAATCATCAGTTATATCACTGAGCAAGTATAGCCTATACGCTACACCAATCGCTGACGAAATTTCTTCATAGAAATCAGATAATTTAACCTTACGACAGTTGTAAGTGACGCTTTACTAGTCCGTATACATAGTAGCGTAGACTATAATAATTATTAGGAGTTATAAGTACCAACATCCTAAAAGACTAAAAACTGGACAAACTCTTTTCTCACACTTAGGGTAACAGTTTCATTCATTCATTCCAGAATTCATAGGGCATATAGGCCTATTGATTTATCAAGGGACTACTCAGAAGTTCACCCAGTTAAAAGATCACAAACTCTTGACAATAACAGCCTTTGTAATGTTAGGCCTATAATGATACTACGCACAAGATGTTACAGTATGCCTACGTGTTTTTTACGAGGATTTGCCAATTTAGACGATTATTAGGCCCAATCGATTATCGTTACAAATTTTAATTGATTAAATTTCGGTTAGGCCTATTCAAATAATTTTCTTATTTTGTTTCATGATATCAAGCCGGATGAATCGGCTCATTTCCAGGGTCAACATAATTTTTATAGCCTAATTATTATGGTAAAAATATATTATTGAAGCTGTCAAGCGCTACCGGTATATATCCTGATGCTAGTAGGCCTACCATGATATCATCTTCTTAAACTTGACCTTATCTACATTGGTGGAGAGAGAGAGTAACAAATGATGAGGATGATTCAGTTAAGAAGTAGGCCTATAATGGATTTTGTCTCCAATCTTTGCCCTCCTGCACAAAATTATATTTCATGCTTTGGGCAAGATAATTTTACGGGACAAGCCACGCATTGCTAAATTAATAGTTCTTGAAAATTATGACAAAGAACAGATGACTCGTACGTGTTAGCATTCAATGCACAGCTATGAAGTAACACATTGAAATTGCCTGTCATGTTGTCTTTCAAAATTCAGAAGTTGTTATAGGCTACAACTCACATCAAGTATTGCAATGACTTGGTCACATGGGGTCGCTGAGTGTACCATGCGTTGCAGTGATCAGGACATTAGGGCATACAATCATTGTATTACTGTAAGGCGCTACAATGTAGGTGGACGGTAACAGGTGGCTGATATCGATTTGAAATCAGATGAAGCCTACAGTATTGTAATAAAATGCGTTCGAAGATCGGAACTTTATAATATTATCTTCTTAATGACACCTAGATTCAAACGCTTCAATAAAGATTCATACGACGCGATTTTTAATTGGTTCTACTCGGCGGGAACACGTGCAGATTATCATGTAGGTGTGTAGATAGTAGATAGTCCGTTGAGTTAAATAAGCCTGTGTGTTGGATCCATGAGTTAGACCTAGCTTATGCCATGGTAGACTTATGAGATAGTCGTATTCTCCGTATAGGATAATTATGCTGAACCTATGAAACGGCCAAGTGAAGTAAATCTTTCGAAAATGACTGTGTGCATTATCAAAGATCAATCATTGTCAGTTTGAGTTCCAGTGTTGTCTGGTGACCTCAATAGGTTTCGGTCACATCCCTGTAAGTGCACGGCCCGTATGCTCGTCGTAACTGAGTAGGCCTACTACAGTAGGTTAACCCTTTCGTTACGGCGCACATACCCAGGCAGCGTACGGAGAAACTATAGGTCACGGGTTGTAAACCCGTCGCGGCGACGGGTTCCGTAACGAAAGG
This sequence comes from Lumbricus rubellus, assembly GCA_945859605.1. Taxonomy (NCBI): domain Eukaryota; kingdom Metazoa; phylum Annelida; class Clitellata; order Crassiclitellata; family Lumbricidae; genus Lumbricus; species Lumbricus rubellus. The sequence goes on along the minus strand of OX243814.1, from coordinate 3,837,788 downwards.
GTTAAGGGGACACACTTGTAGCAGAAATCTCGACACAAATATCTGCCCTGGTGATGATTTGAACCCGCTACTTGTCGCTTGACACTCGTGCAGGCCAGCACGCTAACCTCTATACTACCCAATGTACCCATGCACTCCACAAATAGCCTACGCACCAACTAGGTTGGAGAAAAGCACCGTGCAGTGAAATCAGATCAATCGAAGGTTCTAAGCTCACAATATCCGTTTCTGTTGACGCTGATCCAAGGCACCATCTGGCGAATAAGATGTACACGTAGGCCTACAGCATGATTTAGCTACAATGATAATTATAATTTATTGTGCTCTTAATTTCTGCTACCGCTCATAAATCCTAAATGCAGTCAACCAATTATAATAGACGTGTTACCTATAATAATTATAACTCTCATGTGCAAATGTACACACTCCTAAATAATTTATAGGTCTATAATTGGCTTTGGCCTTGCACATTCGTCAATGAATTTATCGGGTGAGATACTTCACCACCCACTACAGTAACTCATCTGTTTGAAATTTTAAAAAGAATCTATGATCACCATTATGATAGTCATCTTTGTGACAAATAGAGATTACAACAATTAATCATAATTGAACCTTGAAGAGGCGGCTATCCTGCAAATAGGCCTAGACGCGTGGGCCTGTAAGTGAGCGTATAGTTGCGCCCAAGGCTTACAGTGTGGATGGACGGTCATGGACGGCATCCATGCACTTGTTTTAAAATCTGAATGCCCTCCTATCACTTATCGGCCAGCAAAGCAATGCTGAGCTTCAAAGAAAGAATTCGAGCTTGTGTGAACGATGGTTGTCGACGCTCCAATCATACTTTACGATAAACTGTTAATTAAATGGAAATTCTGAGTGCGAATTGAAAAGTGATTTTATTCGACACGGAAATCTAGCCTACAAGACTAGTCACGTTCGTGTTTCAGCGGAATTTGAAAATAAGGAAATAAGATGTTCAAGCAGCTGTACCTTTTGCTCAAATAAACAGTTTTAAGTGAGAATTTTTCAAGGGATATTGAGACAATGAGACAATATGCACCTATAATCGTAAAAAATTCATAGAAGAATCGGAATTGTTTGCAGAGTAGTGACTTTTCGCCGGAGGCACCTTTGTCATTAAACCACCCTGGATGGTTTGGTCTAAGTTCATAAGTATGTATAGTCGGAAGTTGGGCTGATCAATTAAATCGGAAGATAAGAGACAGACAGACATTGTAGACAGACAGACACAAAAAATGCGTGGGCGAGCATAAGGCAATAACAATTGACGCTTGGATAGTTATTGTGATTTAAATCGTTTGCATCATCAACATGTGGTTCTGCGATTACAACAGTTACAACTTCCTTCTTTCTCGAAAAAGCAAAAAGCATGTTTGGCGGAAGCATAAATAAGTCAGTGGTAGAGAACACGTTCGCGAGTATCCAGCACCTCAAACTGTCACCCTGTAGCCGCAGAGCATTCCCGATACTCTTCCCATCAACCAATCCATTTGAAACTTAACTAAAGAATTCATACACTGATCCATACCATAGGTCTATTACGCCTTACATCTTCAACAAAACCATCCTTAGCAGGTGCCTCTACGCCTCCTCCTCCTCCTATTCCTCATCCCCTCCTTCTCCTCCTCCTCCTCCTCCTCCTCCTCTTCCTCCTCCTCCTCCTCCTCCTCTTCCTCCTCCTCCTCCTCCTCCTC